>JAJMKR010000144.1:0-49882 GCA_030563945.1 Geotrichum australiense | reverse complement strand
AGCGTCAAAATACAAAAGTATTCATACAACAGTAACGCACGAGATAGTGAGCCTCGTCGCAACGCAGATTGTTCGGTTTTATTACTGAACCACATTTACATGTCTTCTTCATTGTTATTAACATTATTTGTATTTTATTTATTAGTTTAAATTTTTTATAAGTTATTTGACATAGGACAATAAACTGATTATGAATGAAAATGAATAAACTGATTATGAATGAATGAATAGTGATGAAGAGATAAGAAGGGGTTTTTTCTGCAATTTTAGAGGATACGTTCCCGAAGGACGTGGCTTAAAATTACGGAGTTTTTTATAGTACTCTAATTTAAAGAAAGAATGGTAGAGTATCAAAACGCGAATGAACAGAAGACCGTTGAAAACTTCCATCGGCACTAGAAATACATTCATTTGACTCAAGACTTTAACTTCCTTCAAAAGGTTAAGTCTATTGCATTTCCCAAAAATTGTTGATAAATTTGATCCAGATGCTAGTCTAGGAAAAAAATGAGTTGGCCGTTTTATGAGCCGTCAAATTTGCGTGAAAACTCTCAAAACGCAGGCTATAAAGTATAATAGAGTCAATTATGCGTGTAAATCTAGTATAAAGTTTTATTTACAAGATCTGTCAAGATAACTGTACTCAACAAGCGTGTTTACAATATAGCAAAACATGGTTGTTAATAGAGAACTAAATACTGTCTGAATTTGTTGTTAACAAATCTGTTTTGGAAGAAATCACTATCAAGAACCGGTGAAATACATCCTGGACGACTTTTATCGAGTGTATTGGGTGGGTTATACAGTGACTACTATAGTTATTTTCAAGAGGAAAAAGTCATGGAAGACGGTATTTCTTTGCCAAACGTAACTAAAGTTGCTGGATGGTCATTTGAAAGCATTGATGTTAATCAAAAAAAAAACTCATATCTGGCTTATAAGTGGCTAGAGCATTTAAATTTTTGAAGCATACCAATTCGGTTTAATACAAATTTCAAATCTACTGATAAACAAAATATCGTCCTGCGCTGTGACATTGCTCAAATTTCAGTTGTAATTCTAAGTTATATCGAAAATCCTTCAGAAAATCGGGTACATACCCGCAAAATAAGCTGGTATGCTGCAGAATCCAAATGTAACAGATGGTCGTGAAAATGCTCTAGAAGAGCGCGAAACTGAGGTGGCTCATAGCGAAAATTTTTGAATTACCACTAAGTCCACAAAATTTCATTAAACAGTTCAAAAGCTGGTGACTTGATCAGCTTCATTGCTGAACGCTCGTCATTGTCCAATCGTAAATCGAGATATCATTATTCTTGGCACACGGTTGTGGGCGATGCAACAGCCCTAAAATTGCAAGTTAATGATCTAACGAGAGCAATTAGGCACCCAAATCTATCATTTACTTGTAAATGAATGCCCCAGTATATTGAGAGTACAAATACAAAACATTATTTGTGCGTACAAAATCAAGCCTACCCAAGGGTTACCAGGAATTTAGAAATAAAATTTTGTTTCTTAATATTAATTCATAATTTTGAGATTTTGAGCCAAAAACCACTTCATTTAGTTCTTACTGAGATGCAATCTATGTTGATATTAGCTTCAATAGTTTGGATATATATTTGTTAAGTTATTGAACTAAGAGTTGAAATAAAAATATACAAGAATACAGAAAAAAAAGTATGTAAGTAGAAATTTCAATGATTAGGCCCGTATGAAATTGGTCTAAATCTTCTATAAGTTATTGGACATATGGCAATAGACTGAGTGTGAGTGGATGAACAAATGAGCAAATGGTTATAGACACATTTTAGTCAATTTGTTCTTTTAGTGGCATATGTTTGGTTATATTACTGATCCACGTTATCATGCCTTGTTCATTATTCTTAGATTTATTGAGGATGATAGATCCAAAATGTACCTTTTTGCAAAAATTTGAAATTGCCCAAATCCAATCTCTGTTGAATCAGCTCGTTCTTCACTTTTCTATGAACCCATTGTTAGACTTTTAGCACTGCTGTTGCGCCTTTTATGAATGAGGTTTTTGGTTTTTATTGCTTGATAAGAAACTGAAAAATATTAGTTATAGGTACATGTATACCATCTTGCAGCCATAATTGGGACGCATCTGCTTAGATTCTCAGTTATTCACATTTAGTTTTGTTAATTCTGCTGCTGGCCTATTAGGGCATGCTATGTAATTATTGATTCATTCATTCCTAGTCAAGTTATCGTTCTTTGTAAGATAATTTGTAAAAAAAATTGAGCTAATACATTCGGCACATACGTATAATATTATTATAGCAACGAAGAAGGCATGCTGGGGTAACGAGTGTCACTACCTCGTGCGTTACTTTTGTATGAACACTTTTGTATTTTGACGCTGCCAATTCTGCTTGAAATAAATTCTAAGTGTAAAACTATTATGAATGAATGAATGAATAATCAGTTTATTGTCCTATGTCAAGTCCCTTACAAATACTAAATTTATAAATTATGTTACTAACAATTAAGAAGACAGATGTATTCTGGTTCGAGTGAACAATCTTCGTTGCAACGGAGCTCACAATTCCGTGCGTTGTGTTTGAGTGCTGTAGATACTTCGGCACGTTTCTCAATTCCAAGATGCACTATGGTAGTGCATTGATAAGGGAAAACCATAGCTTGTTTCTCCAGGTGATCCAACCAGGGCATAAAATTATTCACTCATTCATAATCAGTTTATTGTCCTATGTCAAATAACTTATAAAAAATTTAAACTAATAAAATTATTATTTAAAATAAAGACTACGCCCACCTTCGCTTGTCAACGTAACATGCTTGTGTTGCATTGTTAGTATCCTTCCATAACAGAGATTTTATATAAAATTGTACTCCGTTGAAAAGACGTCTTCAGACAGACCAACTAGGTTTCTGTTCTCCATGGATACGGAGCATTTGAGAGAGGTGTACAGTAAATTCACTTTTTTGCTTGTACAAGGGGCACAAAGGTTTGCTATTGCATAAATTACTACTATGCTGGGTGTTTCCAGGATTGCCGTAGTTTCCAAAACTGTGGTACAACATTTTCTTTAGGCTTTCAGCAGCTCTAGCGTCAATCTTCTGAGCATTTAAGCATTGTGGCCGACTTGTTTTTCAGTGAACATATAGTTTATTGCTTAATAACAAATAATTAAGTCCGATGTAGTGTAATGGCTATCACGGTCCGCTCTCACCGGGCAAATCAGGGTTCGATTCCCTGCTTCGGAGTTTACTTTTTTTGCCTTTCCATAACCTTTTTATTCTTAGCTTAACATGTTCGTTGTCAAGTCCAGATATATTTTTGCATCGTGCATAGTAGCTAGCGTCGGCATGGCGTTTACTCAGATGCGTACGGTCATACTGCACGACAACTCAATATGCGCATTTTGTGGACTCAAACAGCAGCTATGAGAAGTTTATGGCAAGACGAACTGTGATAATGGTAAGAAAATATTTTAGCGAGCCTGGGATTAAACGGCTTTTGTTGTCAGAAACTTTTGCTTCCGTGTGCTACTACCGTACAATAGACACTAGTGATCGAATTGTAGATGTTAATTGTAAAAAACTTTGGCAACTTATGGATTTATTCAAAAGATATTGCTATAACTTAAGCATGAGGCACATAAATTCTATTTGCATGAAACGAATTGGCTTAATGAAATGCACGTACCTCCCACATTTGACAAACCGAAAATCAAGCGCAGCGGGCCGTCACATTTGTATTTTCTTCTAAATCAACAGCATGGAGTTTCAAAATAAATTTCTATTCAACTTCACTCAAGTTTTAATTTGAACGTCAAACGGGTTTCTCACATTAAACTTATTAGCATATTTTTCGGGTTCAGTGCTCTGTAGAAAAGTAAAAGAGAAAATGAGTTCCAATGGTGGTAAACCTAAGTGCCCAGTTTGGTCAAAGTTTACTCCTTGTGGTGCTGCTCTGTACAATGTTTCACAATTATTGGTTTAAGGGCAGCGTGGTTGCTTTAGCATATCGGAGTGTGGGTTTTGAAGAGAATTGGCAAAAATCTTGAAGAATTGGTACTTATGGAATTGTCAAAGTAGATTAAAATAAAATGAGTGTAATTCCCGATAATCATGACATTCCTTCTTATTTTCCTTATTCCCTTACTTTTCGTAGTAGTTTACTTGTTGTTTACAGCTAATTAAAACTGAACTCGCTCAAAATGAGAATTGCTTCAGGTAGTACAATCACAATGGATTCACGTAGGTACTGTTTACACTAATATTTCAAGAGCCCATTCTCAAAACTAACATGCAAATAGATTCCCAATCCATTAATTCGCCAACATCTCCCTGTTCAGCTCCCTCTCCCCTGTCTTCAACCGACACGGTGTACAGCCTACACAAACCGAACCGCAATTCCATGCAATTCCGACCTCTCAATCCAAAGACTTCTGTCTCCTCATTCTCTCGCACAAGACCCCGATCTTACATAGAGCCCAATCTAAACATTCTGACACTCAACACCGACCAATATCAAGAACCTAGCGTGTCCGATATAGCAGTTGGAATACAAAACTTCCACGAGCCCCATCGGGTACTAACCGCTCAGATATGTTCTGGGGGTATGTCAGTGGTCAATTCTGAAGGGGTTAAAGAGCTTGATGTAGAAATCACAAAGGCCGGTCCAAACGCTTTGGATCAGCTTGGGTTTTTGATGAAAGTTACACTGTTAACAGGGAGAAATAAGGAAACAGAAGTTTGTGTAACTCGTTTATTCGAGGACCAGAATTGTGATTATTACGAAGTCCGTGTGTACAAGAAGAAACGTGATGACCGCGAACTTGACAATTTCATATTTGTTATAGACGAAGAAGATGACCCCATGAACCAAACGTCAACCCAGCAACAGACACAATCCAGAAGAGATAGTAAAAAATTAGCATGGCTCGGCTGCGCAAAGATGTTTGGGCCCAACTCCAAAACCTACAGCTTACTCGACAACACCAACCGAACCTGGCGGATTAGCCACCAATCCGTTCTACACACCCCGTCAGCCACCCAATCCATTCCCCTTTCCTGGACCCCTGACGAGAACCTAAGCACCGAGAGTTTCGAAGTGCCGCCCAGTCCGACGACAAAACGCAGTAAAGACACGATTATATTTTACGAAAAACTGCTTAGTGGAGAGGAAAGACTGGCAACACAGTTCCAAATGAAAAAATCGGGTGAAAGCTTTGGGGAGCTGACGGTGTTTGAGAATCAGCAGTACCCGGTGTCGGCTGCGATTAGTTTGGCGGTGGGATATGCCCGGAAAATAGATGGATCGAATACGGTGGCTAAGAAGTTTAAAAGACTTATGCAGAGAAAGCATTGAAGCATGTAAATATGTAGAATTGCGGTTTTCACACTTGCAACTAAAACAAGCGAGGTTGGTAGCATTCAAAAGCAGATACGA
Source organism: Geotrichum australiense (assembly GCA_030563945.1). Taxonomy (NCBI): domain Eukaryota; kingdom Fungi; phylum Ascomycota; class Dipodascomycetes; order Dipodascales; family Dipodascaceae; genus Geotrichum; species Geotrichum australiense. Next base: position 44,439 of record JAJMKR010000144.1, on the reverse strand, counting down.
GTATTCACGATATAATAAAAAGACTTAATGAATAGATTTATCGCAGTACAAATTGATTTTTTAGTCTAATAACTGGACAATCACCTTCAGTCTATTTCATGGCTTTAGTTTTCCACTAATCATTAGGAATTGCATCTTGGAGTATGTATTCATTAGAGAACACATTTATAAATGCTTAATATTAACAGCATTCAAAGTATCATCATCAAAGAAGCGCTTATGAAAGCTTCGGGCTTTCAGATCCAATCAGCCAAGTCAACTAATCCGGAAATACATTTATAGACTTCAAAGATTGATTCTGTTTCAGCGCTCTTCACCTTCACACCCCCTTAATAAATGAATTGCAAGATCCTAGCCTACAGTACATACAGTACAATACTTATAATATGATATATTACAAAAGTAACTCAAGTAAACGTTATAAGACACTGTTCTGCAGTTTTTGTGACTATTAGTGGTAAATCAATTTGACAGGTTTTACTATAACCAATTTCTATCTTTTCATGAAAATTGGTATAGCTAGCGTTGAAAAGGATCACCATTTGGACTCTCTATACTAATACGATGCTGTACCAGGCACAATCAGCTAAATTTATCGCCTAGACATGTAATTGTACTGTACTGTACTTTTATTGACATCAACGTTTGCTGTTCAGCTCTTGCAGTATTAGCTGCAAATTACAATACCTCACTGCTAAAGCTTCAAATAAAAGAATCAAGAATACTTTCACAGCATAGAGAGTGTGTTTGGTAGAGCTGTAACTAGTGCATTTGATTGATAGTGACACTGGATGTTGCACAGTACGTGATACAGTATACTCACGCAGAAGCTTATACACGACTTTAAGTAAACCGCTTACATCATTACCAAAAAACTTGAAAAAAGAATACGATACTTTAATTGCATTGATAGGTTACAAGGTCCTTCACCAACTTTATCGCCATCAATCGTAATTTGCAACAGTTTTCTCATCATTTCTATTCAGGGTTCAAGTATATATGAATTTGTATATGTCATTTCATTAAAACTAATCACAAGAGAAGAGACAGCTCGTTTTTAATTTCCCATGTATGCACAATATTAGTTAGTAGTTAACGATTGTCTTATCAATTGTATCTCGCTTACTGGAACAAAACGGTGGCAGATAAGCAAGTAATTGGCTCATCGTCCACGGTGTAAGCTCTCGCAGAGACTGAGTACTTTCCAGGCGGGACCTCAATTGGAATCTCAGCCGAGCTATTAACAACGTGTTTGCCAGCTGTGATAGGGCAAGTGATTCCAACTTTTTCCGACTGCTCGCAAAGATCGAAGGTCTGCTCCAACAACTTAATGTAACCGTATCTGACTTCAACATCGACATAGGCGCCTTCCTTGATAGTCTCCTTGACAATGCCCTCGGCGTAGATGGTGACGTTTTGACCCTTTTGAGGTGGATTGGGGGCAATGTCAAGTTTGTAAATTTCAACAAGCTTTGGCTCGGTCAAGTCGCAGAGAGCAACGGGGGAGTCACCGGGGATTGGCTTCTCGATACCAAGCAGGTTATTTGCAAGCGGTAGCTGTGAGAAGAAGTCCCATGAGATAGGGAAGGCGGCAGATAAGGAACCGTATAAAACGACTGTAGATAACTTCATTCTCTTCTATTTTCCTCTCGTACAAGTATAATATAATACGATATGACTAGGTATAAAGATTGTGCAGCGATGTATTTGGAGTGAAAGGGAATAAATATAGAAAGAGAATTTGGATTAAATTAGATGGGGAATAAAGTTCCTTTTATATGTTTTTTTTGTACTGCAGTTATTTTAATCGTGACCGGTGTTGCCAATGGCTTGCGCTAAGTAATGGATTTTGGTTGTGCTCGCCTCTCGGTATCTACCGTGCATTTGTTAATCAATACGCACAAGTACAGCATGGCCCAGCCCCATTACCCCAATTTGAATCTATTTATCCAGGTTCTATAAACTATGTGCTTATTCACGTGATAGGCTAGTACCATTACAAAAAATTTCCTAATTTGGTATATTTTCTATATGGTCAACCAGTTTTCCCCCCACCAAAAAATATCAAAGAGTTCATGAAGTGTATGATTTAAATCTTACTCGAGATACAGGCTGCTCAACACCTTCGTAGTGGGCATGTATGATCATAAAGACAGACTAGTAGCTGTATGGCCTTTTTTTGGTAGCTGAATGTAACATGGAGAAATCCTAAAAAGGTTTTGTCCGAATCTTCGACCTGATCAGAATCGCAATGAGTTCTAACGGAATTCTCCATACTTGAACCCTTTTTTATATTTTTATCAAATAAATTACCATTGATCAAAATTCAATCCATTATAAAGTCGATTCTTCGGTATAGTCATACTTTGTTGCTAGTCGAAAATTTACTTAACAGTTTTCTCACACTTCTTGTAGCTCTCGGTAACCATTGATTCATAAAAGCACACACTCTTGTTATGGAAATTAATTTTCATAGACATACTGCAACATACAAAATATATGAAAAAAGAATTTGAAATTAAGAAAATGCACACTGGCTGTACCAGCATGCAAAGAGACATTTAGAGAGGGCGGGTAGACACAATTACTTGTAATAATGCTCTTACGACACATGTAATGGTAAATCATAATATCAAAGTGTGTTTCTGTCCAGTATCAAAATCATAGTGCTTTGATAGATCTTAAGTTACGTTACAAGCAATGATGATTCCATATTGTTGATTACAAACTTCACCTATTCTACGAAAAAACATCTACTGCAGTAAAGATATCTACAAACTACTTCCTGACTGCAGACAACTTAACCGTCTTTTGTGCTCCCGACTCTACGATTTTCAATCAAGTGGTATGTTTGGTTTGAACAATCAAACACGACAACTTCACAACAGAACTACGTTAATATTATCCATGACCTTGTATGTCGATACGAAAGCTCACAGAAATCACTACATTCTCCCTACAAATCCCGATCGTGTTACAAATCAAACCCTTCACATTGGCTTATAAAAGCACCTCAAATACGAATCCACACATCTACGACATAAAAAAACAACCACCCCTTCACCTACCTCCAACACATAAGCTTCACACATTCATGAGAGTATTTGTTTCATTGCTTTTTTGTATTTATACATTATGACCGAAAATATTTTTTCTCATCCTTCAAACTTTTTTTTTTCAACTCCTGCTACTACACCTCAAATATCATCATTGATTTAAGCAACAGTGGTAGGAACTGATTCAGCAGCCCAATCATCATTAGCAGACCAGTCAGCAGGGGCGGCAACAGGTTCAGCAGTAGCATCCCACTCTTCGGCAACAGCAACAACTTCAGTGGTCTCCTCAACAACTTCGGCTTCTTCAGTAGCAGCGTTAGCAGCTTCTTGCTCTTCAGGGTCTCTGTAGAAGTACAAATCGGGCATGACGCTCCAAGCAGTGGTTCTGTCGGGAAGAACACCCTTAAGTCTGAGAACTTCACGTGCAAGGAGGTACCAAACAAGACCAATGGAGTTCTTAGACTTGTTGTTACATGGGATAGCAACATCGACGAATTCAGTAGGAGAGTCAGTGTCGCAAAGGGCAATGACGGGGATGTTGACGTATGAAGATTCCTTGATGGCTTGAGAGTCGGTACGGGGATCAGTGACGATGAGAACTCTTGGTTCCTTGAAAGAACGGGTGATGTAATTGGTGAAGTTACCGGGGGTGAAACGACCAGCAATGGCGGTAGCACCGGTGTGAGAGGCGAACTTCAAAACAGCACGTTGACCGTAAGTACGGGCAGAGATAGCAACAACATCAGAAGCGTTGGGGACAGCAGCGATGATACGAGCAGCAAGAACGATCTTTTCCCAAGTCTTACCAATGTTGATGACGTTGATACCATCGGGTCTGGTCTTGTAGACGTAAGGTTCATTGTGGACCTATCAAAATAATATGTTAGATACATTCGAACTCTTTGCATACAATATCATTTCTTTTCACCACACGAAATACTTACTTGAACGTTCTTAGAACCCAAGTGGACGTTGGCAGCAATGAGGAGCTGAGCATCCTCAGGAGTAAGTGCGAAAAGATCAGCAGACATGTTGACTATATCTAACAAACAAGTGAATCAGTTAGCAACTGCGAAACGTGTAAGATAGTAGAAAAGGGAAAGTTGGATATTCGAGAGAAGGTTTGGAAAATTTTTTTGAAGCCAGACTTCCACTTCCACTCCCATGCCCATAGTATGTTTCTTTGAGTTAATCCATGCCGTTGTCGTAATTGTACCATCATTCGAACCAAATCCTTTCTCGCAAATCCCCCTCTTTCAGCAATTTGACGTGGTGTACATACCTATATTCTGGTTTGAAGGCCCGATGCTAAAAGTCACTATGTAAAAAGGTCAAAGAAGTTGATAGGAAAATGGCATTCCCAATACTATCGGAGCTGGAAATGACCCTTATGTAATCACAGTGTATGTGATTATTAATTTATAGTTTGAAATTAAGAGCTGGAACGTGATTAAATTCTGAGATGTACTGTAATAAATATTTCAGAACCCAAGGTTTTATTAGAAGTTGAGCTAAAGCTGCATTAGGGAACAAGAAAAACACAGTCACAATAATTGGCGAGCTTGAATTTTAACACTTGCATCAGAGCAGACCAGAGAGCAAAAGTGCAAATAATAAATGTTATTATTTTAAACCTAAGTATCAAGTCTTGAGCACTGAGTCCAGTACCTTTTTGTACACCCCATTTTTCATGTGACCGCAAATTTTTGATCACAAACTTCAACATCAAAGTAGCTAACGATTTAAACCCTTGATTTATTGCCAAAACACAGACGATATGAAAGTGAAATTTATATGATAAATGCATTCATGTATGAACGATATGTATACAGAGTTTCAGTAGACAATCTACACATTTGCCTTTTGCCCTGGTAACTTTCGTACACCTTGTAGGCATACTAGCAATGATTTTTCGAACTTCTTTGACTTTGATTTTTCCCCACCCATCTTGGACAGTCTGCTCAAATTCTTGATAAGAATGCAGATCTTTCATTGCTTTATTAATTGCTATATTCAATATTCGCCAAACCTCTTTTATTGGGTTTAAATCCGGAAATTGAGGTGGCCACTCCATAACATCAATACCCTGTTCAATAAAGTAAGTTTCAACAGTCTTAGCAGTATGTTATCGAGCACCATCCTGCTGGAATATAGTGTGTAGAGGTGGGCCTTTATAGTAGGGTATCGTGTAGTTCTTCAAGACAGCCTTGTAAGTTTCAGTGTTCATTGTTTTTTTATGAGGTAGAATATATATCGGTCCGACGCCCTGACCCGATATAGCACCCCAGTAGCCAACATAAGTAGCATTTTGAGAATGCGTGAAGTGTACCTTTCTTATATCATATTCTTCACCAGATCGACGCCAAACAAGATCCTTTCCTGTGGTTGATCCTAAACGCTGACCGGATTCATCGGACCACAGCACTCAATACCAAACTTCGGCCATTCAGTTGGCGTGCTCCTTAGCCCATGCAAGACGTTCTGTGATATGCTCTTACTTCAGAAGTGAAATACCTTTGCTGGGATGAAGGCCAATCCCGGCCTCATGTAATACCCGGTCAACTGTGCTCTTGCAAACCGGCCGAACACCAGTACCAAAGTCGGCTAATTGTTGAAGAGTGTCACGACAATTTTTCAGGCAATTTCTAATCATATGTGATTTTTCTCTTCTAGTCAATCCATTGCTTTTTCCCCTTTGAGATGGAGCTTTGGTAATGAGTCCTTGATCAGATATGTGTCTCTTAATGAGGTCCCTCACCGATGATATGGGTATGCCCCAAATACGAGAAATTTCGGAATAGTTTTTACCCACTTTCCATAAAGCTAAAAGAGGCGTGATCTCTTCAGGTTTGTATTCGCGCCTCTTTATTGAAGAAGATATTGATTGTACAGTCAGTAATACGTTTGATGGTGTTCTACATGATCATCAAGTTTAGGGGAAATTTTGGAGTGGTTAATTTCAACTAAAATTCACGGATACATGTCAGATGATATTGTATTATTTACTCCACGTCTGAAATAGCATCTGTATCTTTTAACGATCACCTTCTCAATCGTAGGCATGTATGTCTTTACGATAGTAATCATCACACAGAGGTAGTATCTGAAATTACACTCCAACTGATAATGACATCTAATTCTCTGTTGGTCAGAGTCTGTGTTTATGAATTTAGCCAGCAACGCCAAAGTCTGTATCTACTGATAGTAAACATAGATAGTTGCAAGCTGAATTTATCTAGCCACCTAAGTATCGATACCACCCGTATATATTTGATTAGTATGATTACGAACGTCCCCGCCAAAAGAAATCAGGAACTACTACTATAAGTAGCAAGCGGGTACCTTATAAGTTTGACTATTGGTATTGAATTTTGTTTATTTTTTTCGAGATTGGAAAAAAAAAAAGGGCTGGCTGGATAACAGTGTGTGTGGACCCTGTACTACATGAAACCCAGAACTTTGAAAAGAGGCTCCATATGCAATTTCTGTTATGAAAGTGATTTCACAGTGCGTGCCGTTATGCTGGTCATATTCTGCCACTACGAAGATCTGATCTAGAAAATGTGAGATGTGAGTGGACAAAGAGTGTTGGAGTAGCTGTTGGTGTGGAGCATATATACTTATTTTGTGGGTGCTAAATGAAAGTGATCATGCTTAGGACTGGCATACACAATTCGTTGCAGGATTGTTGAATATTGAATCAAAACCCAGCTTTGAAACTAGCTCTACTAACAATTTGAAATTCTGGGAGGGTATTGGAATCACTTGCCATCACCGTAGATAGAAAGATATAGCCATAACTCCCAACCATTCAAGCTTGATCAGGATCATTCACACGAAATCATACTACACTAAGGTGAATTTGAAAGGCTCAACCAAATATATTACGGTATATCAAAGCAGATTGTTTTCAATGATATGAGTCTGCATCCTTAGTTCGTCAAAATTCGCTAATGGTGCCCTTTTGGTGATTAGCCGAAGAAAGAACCCCCCAAAAAAAGATACATAATCATATTATGATAAACAACAGCGCTGGCGATGAGACTCATATATATCCAACTGTTATGATACGAAATAATATTGAAACTGTGGTGGAGTATCCAAAAATCAACAAAACACTACGCTGAAATTTCAGGTGGTTGGCCAATTAGTCCCAGGTTTCTCTCCCCTTTCGCAATACAAAAAAAATAAATAAAAAAAAAAAAATAAACCTAAATTATGTGTGGGCTGGACAAGATCACATTGTTATAAAACCTCCACAAGATCCTGTAAAAACTCTATAAGTTGTCTTTTGTCCATTCCTGTGTTGGATCTTTACTTAAGCTATTTGCATTGTTAATACAGCTCTCACACATCTTCGTTGTGCTTTGGCAAAGGTGTACTTTCAGAGCTTAGATTCCAGTTAGTTAGTGAAACAACAACAAAAAAAGCTAAATTCTTACTGTGGATCGCGTTTACTCAAAATCAAATTCTTCCTTGAAAGAAACATTTCTCAATTATTGAACTTTGCGTCCTTCCATCATCAGCATACATTCGTTATCCCAGCAACACGCGTTTGAGAATAGTAATTTTCCAACACCATCAGATAATTCACGATACGAACCACAAACAACATCATAACTAGAACCGAACCAATACCGTTTCAAAATGGATCGCCGTGTTCCACATACTATGATATCTGCCACTACAGCAATGGGCTCGCCCAAAAACACCAAAGTGCCGATATCGTCGATAGTTCTGCCATCCATGATAGTGCCTTATATATGGCCAACATCACCAGCATCGTTTTTCACAGGAGTTGTGGTAGGTCTGCTGGTTGCTCTACTAAGGCCTATTATTGAACATTATGTGGACGTAGGAGCAAAATACATTGCAGTTGGATTGAGGTTTTCGCTGATTTGGGGGTCTGTTTTACTAATTGCATATGGAGTCTTTCGCATCCTCCAACAAACCAGTGGTGCATCACTCACAATACAAGAGCAGAGTGTTCATCAACCAGAACGACACCAATCCCTTAATCATCAGCAACTGAATTACTCTCCAAGCTCACGATTTATTCCTTCTCCTACACTTTCCTCCTCCGCAGAATCATTATACACCATAGCCTCTAATTCCACAACTGCATCATCCAATTCATCATTCTCTTACAACGCACCCAACCCTCAATACAATCCATACAGCAGGTCAGCTAGTCCCGTGCGCGGTGCTTCTCCAACACGCATGTCGCCAACTCGAAAAATGGTCGGCCCAACCATTGCTGTGCCCAGATCAGCATCTCCCTTGAGACGTCCTGAGCCTAAGATTGTTCCGCTCGATGACAACGATGAACCGTATAAGCATTACACGCCATCTAGTCGTCAAAGCACTGACATCACCGCATTATATCGGGCGAAAGTTAACGCCGAGGGTCTCAATGTAATTGAGAAACCGATTGGACAAAACGCTTTTAGAATTCGGAGGGGAATGGGAACTAGATAATATAACGAGACAGGTTAAACCTTCCAAATAACGATTCGCACACAAGCTGTCTACATATAGCCAGCTTTTTTTTCTTCTCTCCCCGTCATTCATTCAACACATCATTAATTCAACTTCTTTTAACGACTTATGCCGACATGTAACAAAATTTAGGATCTCGATAGGATATTTGTATAAAGTAAAATAAAAATAGCAATAAAATCATCAAAAAATTCATTCACATAAACTTGTTTTTTAGCCGCAAAAATGATTAGATTCGAAATCAGGTTGTTCAGATTGACGTATTTCATATTATTAACTTTAGATTCAGTTTGTGGATTTGAATTTGCGCAGAATATTGATATTTCAAAATTCAGTGGTGCACTGTATAAAACCATGCTCTTCATGACCAGTATTACAAGTTTTCATTGCTCAGCCGACATAGTAGTTTCATGATGATAACTGATTTATGATTCAAACGGTGTAGGCTAAAATAGTAAAATGGAAGTAAGAAGTAAGAATTTTATTTCTGGGAGCTTCAAATACAAAAATTAAAAAAAATCAAAAAATAATTGGCAAGATCAGAAAATTTCACCCACACAAATTGAAATTTCACTGACACTACCTACACAAACTGTGTTATAACTTATCAGTATTTCAAAGATCCATCCAAAGTTTACCTAAAATCTGATCTCTACAATGTCTAGAGCGATAAGATCAAAAAATAGCAAATCCTAGTAAAAAATCATGATCATAAACTCTATTACAAGGTGTAGATAAACATCAAAATATATATTTACTCATAAATAAGCCTTTACAACAAAAGAACACAACAACCCATTCAACAACAACTCCAACTTTTGCCTTTTTCTTCTCTTTTTCGTTTGCAATTAATTATGTCGTTTTTGTTACTTAATTTAGAAAACTTCACCTTGAGAAGCAGGGATTTCGAAAACAACTTGCTTACCAGTGAGCTTGTTGTAAACGGCTTGGAAAGATTCGAGCTTGTGGTCAATGACACCAGAGTCCTTGTTGTCGAGAATGACCTTTTGGAGCTTGGTACCACCAACTTGGTATTTAACACGCTTACCAATAATTTCGGTAGGGAAAACAAGGTCTTCGAGGATACGGTCGTGAACGGCGGTAAGAGTTCTGGAAATGGGTCTCTTTTGAGTTTGTCTGTTAAGACGACCGGGCTTGGGGAGAATGCGGCGCTCAGCAAGGAAAACAACGTGACGGTCGGAGAACTTCTTTTCCAACTCTCTGGTTAATCTGGCTTGAATCTTGTGAACAGATTGCAAAGCAGGAGGAGGGAAGAAGATGACAATAGCCTTCTTACCACCAGAAACTTCGATTTCACGGACTGACTTGAGTTTCAAAGGTCTGAGTTGAGCCTTGAGTTCAGAAGTGGAAGCTTCAAGGTCAATGAGAGCTTGTCCGACTTGAAGTTCAAGCTCAGATGGCTTTTCGTTAAGGATCTTAGAAGCAGCAGACATATTAGTTCGCGTGTATTTGTGAAGGTGACACTTAGATGCTCGCAATCTCTTAGAAGGGAAGAGAAAAAAAAAAGGGAAAAATGGGTGGGAAAAAAACCGAAAAAATTGTCAGTAAGGAAAAAAATCACTGAGTGGTCATGTGATTTAGACATAGTAAATGTCTGTATGGACCCCATTTTCGATCAGAAACCTTAAATTTTGAGATTACATAAGAGTGAAAAGTACAGTAGTGATGGAATATACACGTTCTGAAATATGCATATTTTGTGAAATGTTCCTTATTGGGAAGCTTAGGTCACGCATGAAATTGATTTTTTCAGCCGTGTCATCTTTCAATTGATACTTTTCAAGTTTTCATGGAATTTGTTTGATAGCGCGGAAAATAAAGTTTATGTGCGTAGAGACTGAATACTAAGGTAAGGCCTTTGACATGCCGGAAATACCTCGAAAGTCGGGGTTTATCGTGGGATACTTCCAGATTTACTTGTCTAGGTTATATTCAAATTACAGGGTCTTCTTTCACGTAATATATCGTGTTGTCGTGAGACTCCCAGGTTCTAAATTTTAGGTGATACAAATAAAAAGGATAGATATTTTGATCTCCTGTCAAGGGTTTACATGGCTCATTAGACTACGCTAAAAGCTTAAAAAATTGTACCACTAGCTTAAACATTCCAAGTTCCGTATCCAAGACACTTTGACATAAGCGTGAAAACCCAGAAGAAGATGTTTGTTGACCACAGCACGATATCAATATTGAATACGAATCGAACGTGTCTAAAAAGGTTGAAGAAAATATCAGCGTAAAAAAGACAAAACATGATGTGTTTTTTGCAAGAATTCAACTGAGCATTAGAGTAAACATAAGGTCGAACCTTTTCCTAGTCCTACTGTAATTGAAGCTTGTTTTGGAAATACTCTATGGTAGCTACAAAAAGAGTTGTGAACAATAGCTACTTAAGACATGCCTAGAAAAAACAAGAAATATGTTCCACATGGTATGTAAGGAGCTTAAGGAATTCTCATTGTGTAAGCTTTAAACTGGGCGTGGTCATTATTGTGTTTACATTGACTGAAAAACTACTTGTGTACGCAACACAGTCATGATTTTGACAGGACAGAACTCCTTCTTGAAGAAGGCAATTGGTTATGAAAAGAAGTTTACAGGTTTATGAAATATATGATAAATTATATATACTGTGCATACGGAAATAAAAAATAAAAGGAAGAGTCAAGTAATATATATGACCAAATATCTTTTTACAAGACCAACAAAGACCCAATCATGACACTGAATGTAAGACAGACAACGGGCAAAAGGACAATAGAAGCGAAAACATTTGGAATTTGTCCTCGGACACCGGAAGCTGCGCCACTGCTGCTTGCTGAAGCTGAAGCAGAAGACGAAGATGATCCACCAGAAGACTGGCTGGATCCTCTTGTTGAAGAAGGGCTTGCAGTGGCAGCGTTCTCGTTATCAGCAATATCACCTTCATCACCGTAAGATGTGTTGGGACCATTGGTACCCAGAGGCTTACCAGCACCGTCAGTGATATAACGAGAAGCACGTCTAGGCATAGCAGGAAGTGAGGATCCTTCGACTTCCCAAACACCTTGTTCGTACTCGGGGCATTCAGAGGCGTCGGTTGCAGTGGAAGCACCAGCGTCACCAGTTGGGTCAGCAACTTTTGCAAGCTCACTCTTCAAGTTATTGTAATCGGTCTTGGTTGTTACAGATCCACTGCTGTCAATAGAAACTAAACCATACTCGTTATCTTCTTCGGTATATTCGTAGACCAACCCGCCAGAAAATACACTGGCCATATCCTCGCTATACAGTGCTCCAACTTCTGTGAAGGGACGAGGTTTGACTTCGTTACAGCCAAATTCAGAAAGGAACATTGGACGAGTGTATCCACTGTAAGTTTCGACCTTGTCTTTGTAACCTGATTGAGTATACGAAGACTGTCCACACCAAGAATAATCGTTCATACCAAACATATCAAGACGCTCGTCATCGTTACCGCAGTTAAAGTACTTGGCTTGTTGTTCACGATTGATGGAAATATCAGCAGCAGAATAACCGACAGGAATTGGACGATCAGCTTGTTCCTTGATGTAAGCTTTCATATCACGGATAACTGCCTTGACATAGGGAGCACTTGAAGTGGTATTCTCGTCGTTGATGACTTCATTGGCAGCAAAAAATCCAAGAAGATTGTCGTAGTTTTTAAATGTATCAATAGTAGCAAAGACGTGTTGGAGGTAGGCTGTGTTGTATGAGTTTGAAGGGCTAGCTCTATTGATGGAATTATTGGGGGTATTGACGTCTAAAATGAGGTAGATGCCGGCATCTTCTAGTTCTTTCATACATTCACTGTGGTCAGCTGCATTATCGACGGAATAGACACGAATAGTGTTTAACCCGAGGTCTTTGAAATACTCGATATCTCGCTTGCATGTGTCTATGTCGAGCAGAGGATCTTTGAAATTCGAGGCACCACCTGGCAAATAGTCGACTCCTCGAATGTAAAATCTATCGTCACCTTGGTAAAATGCATTTCCCTTTACTGTTATGGGAGTCAAAGCAGCGACTGAAGATATGCCAGCAGCGATTGTAGAAATCCAAACTGAAAGAGCTACCATTCTAAATAATTTGTATCTTAACGAGGGAATAAAAATTAAGCGAGTGGGTAGGATGATATCCGTCTTATATTCTGATAAACGCACTACAATCCTGAGAGAAAAGAAAGAAAAAAGGGGAAGAGAAAGGTAAAAAAGGATTGAGAATAGTCCGTTATTCTTGTATTTATATATTATTCTGATCCAGGACCACTGAGTTTTTTTAGCTTTCAGGTTGTTTACATGTTTCCAAGATGTAGATAATAATAGCCTGAGCGATTCACTAAGTTCATTGTTAATTTAACTCAACTCTAAGGTTTCATAAAAAGGGAGCATCAAAAAGAAAACCAGAAATTTGTTTGTTTGTATTACTGTACGTATTTTTTTCTTCAGAACCATATGATATAAAGTTGCTGTTTTACTAGAATCTTTAAGGTGTCAAATAAGGTTTACTTTCCTATTTGGAGTACAAGTGTCACAAATATGGAAGAGGTTAGACGCATTTTGTAGTAAGTTAAATGTAGTACCCTGTGGCGATGGACCGCCATGCGAACATCATGATTGCACAGTACAGCATGGTCGAAATCGACGTCTTTTCTATATAAAAAACAGGAACAGTTCCTGCGTATAAGCGATATTGCCATCTATTCATTTTTTATTATTTTGTTTTGATTGCCGATAAAAGGGGAGATTGACAGTTTTAGTTATCGAAGGAGGCCAGGCAATGCACATCTACACAAACTTTTACTGAGCTACTGTACGTACAAATTAAAGTTTTTGTGTGTGTGTTCCTTACAATTCAGGACATGGAAATATTTACGTCCCGTACTTACTGTATAGGTATACGTACGTACTGTGTATATCCACATAAAGTTGTGTAAGTTTATACAAAGAATTGAGCCCAAAAGCCGTCGCACAGCATTCATCATCATCATACACATGAACACAAATATTTTATTTTCAGCCAGCCAAACAACACAAACCAACTCCTGTGATCAAAAACATCTTTGTGGATCCGTATATAATCATCAGTAACTAGTATCAGGTTCCTGTTTATTCAGGCTGTACTTTAGCGTAGGTGTACGTACTGTACAATAATAAATTAGCTACTAGCTACTGGCCTACGACCACAAAAGGTCATGATAAGTGCCAGTGCCAGTAAGTGTTCCACTCTGATGATCCAAGTATTTTTTATAGTGGAAAAGGGGCGCAAATTTCACAGGTCACCACTGAATCTACCAGATCGCTAGTAAATTTATGTAGCAGTACCAAGTTAAAAATAGTACACGTATTGTGTATTACTGTATTACCAACTTTGAACTTTCCATCAATAAATAAAAACAATGTGTTTTCGATAAAGCACTAGCCGAGCATACTTGTAAATTGTCTTTACTTTACTCTAACGTAGTTCATCAAGAAGGAACCAAAATTTAATAATACAGTGTGATGGAATTTAATTAGTTTAACTAACAGCTTCAAGTGTTTATATATATATCTTTTAGTCTACCATACTAATGACTCTCATAAATCAATCACGATCTACTTCTTCTTTTTGAATCACAAGCTCATCACCAGTTTTAGTCTTGTCTGATTCATTCGTCACTTGCTCATGTGAGCTCAACGATTCACTCTTTTGACCAACTATTTCCTCAGCAATAGGATTGGCAGAATCACCTTTGTCTTCAACCTTGGCAAAAATCTCGGTATTCATGGCTTCGGTCTCAGGATTTAGTTGTACCGATTGTTTTTCAAACTGTTCATGTTCTAGAACTGATCTCGACGAGTCCTCAGATTCCTTAGAGGATTCTTTCTCAATTAAAATGGGCTCGGCGACTTTACTAGAGTTGGAATTTTCTGTTTTGATGGAGTCATCCAGATCGGGTAAGGGGGTCTTTGAGACACCAGACTCGGAAATAGAATCATTTTCATTATCAACAATCTCTAGACTGTCTTGAGCTTCCTTCTTGATATCTTTAGCATCCATCTGTGGACTATCAGTGATTTCCTGTTGCAGTTTTTCAAAATCGGCGTTTTTAGCTACAGAAGAATCTTCAGTAAAAATATCATGACTTTCATCTGGCTTAGACTGAGGAATTTCAACTTCTTTCGTGTCTGACGATTCAACTTCTACAGCTCCATGAAATTTCTCTTCATAGTTAGAAACATCTTCAGCTGTTGGTATTTCCTTTTTGGCAACAGAGCTATCATTGACTTCAGGTTCAATTGTTTCCATACTATCTGCATGCTTAGTGGATTCCAGAGGGGCAACTTCCTCTAACCCAATACCATTATCCAATACCGCATCTTCTGTTTTCTTTGTATCAATAGTTTTATCTAAAACATTCGAAGCGCTGGAACTAGTGGTTGGTTCATTCTTTGATTCCAGCCTGGGTTCAATTGAAACTTTGTCATCGGTGGGTTCAGATTTTCCTTCAACTTGTTCCTGTTGAACTTTAATATTTTCAGGAGAAATCGACCAGACATCAGTAACAACAATAGAATATGTTGACTTAACAGCAGAAGGCAACTTCCTTTTAGGACCCTTAGCTCTTCCTCTTCTCACATCACCAAGCTTCTTTTCTTCCTTTGGTTTCTCGTCAACATCTTTCTCTTGCTTCAGCTCCTTCTCTGGTGAATGTGGTCGAGGAGCCCCCATAGGCATAGGCACACCCCCTCTTGCAATCACATTACTTAAATCACTGAATAAAGACGCTTGTAGAGCTCCTATTTTGTTATTCTTTACAGGAGGCTTAGGTCTAGCAGCGGGAGGTTGGGGAGTTTGCAAATTTTGTTCAAAAACGGAAACCTTTTTGGGGCGTGTAGGAACAGAAGGCAAGTGTTTTGCTCCCGTTTCTTTAGTGGGTCTTTCTGGAATAGCTGGACTTGCTTTGGTATGATCCAAAGATGCTGATTTGGTAGGCCGTGTAGAAGGAATAACTGGAGCCTTTTCTGAATTGGATTTTGAGGGGCGCGTAGAAGGTAAAATGGGGGTAGGGGATGTAGATTTAATAGGGCGATTAACAGGAATGGTGGGGGTTAATGAAGTTTGTTCGTTTTCCGAGGGACCGGGTAGCTTAGCAGACGTCTCATCAATGTTAGAGTCGTTTGACGGTGCAGTCTGAATAGGAGGTGAGGTTTTTTCAGGACGGCTTGAAGGTATAACGGGCCGAGAAAGTACTTGTTCCTTGTTGGAAGATTCAAATGCGTTAATTGAATCACTAGCACGATTTGATACGCTTGTAGCATCAACTGAGGTAGAGCTTGTAGTTTCATCGGCACGTACAACAGAGTGATCAGTTTGAGAGTTAGTGTTGTCTTTATTCTGACGTTCGGCGGGATTGACCAAATCAGGATCTGCTTCAGGTTTTGTATCGTTTAATAAAGTGGTAGCAGAACTAGTGGGCGATGCTTTAACAGGTCTATTGGCGGGAATCACAGGTTGGGTACGAGATTCCTCCCTTTCTGTAGCATTGGCTGAGATATCGTGATCCACGTCCGCTTTCTTAAGTTCAGGCTCAGGATTAGACAATTCATTAATAGGAGGTTCTTCTGTATTCCCATCTTTTTCAAAATCCTCTGCATTTTCATGGCTCGTATTTTTTTCGGTAGCAAATTCTGGAGTTTCTGTTGAACTATTGGACGCTTTAGATGTAGAAGGCTGCCAGTTGGAAGCAGCTGGGTTCGATTCTTTAGTGAGTTTACTTTCCTCAATTGAATCAGTCAAATTAAGTTCTGAATCATCAACAGTCTCCGAAGAAGTAGCAATATTTCCTGAATTTGGCGATTTTGACTGAATTTCCGTGTCCCCTGCTTTAGAGTACTTCTCAGAGTCCAAATCTGCATCACTGGTACTTGAGAAAATAGATGAATCATTGTCCAATTTATTAACAAAATCAGCCTTAGGTTCTTTTGATGAGTCGTCATTTGCACTATGTTCTTTATTGAGTTGTCCTTGTGGATCAAATCTTTGAGGTCTGTGAGAAGGAATAATGGGTTTATGAGATGTAGAGTCTGAGCTATCTATTGAAGTTTTGTCTGACTTAGCAGGTCTGTTAATAGGAATTGACGGTGTTCCAATTTTAGATTCCACACCAAAATTCTCATTTGTATCAGAAACTGCGTTAGTTGCCGATGTATCAAAACTATGATCTGAGGGAGTTCGAATGATAGGTTCCGATTCATCGTCATTTTTGTCAGCATTTGATTGATCAGATTCAACAAATACCTGTTGGGGTTTCAGCGATGCAGGTTTTCCGGTATCCTTTACTTCAGGCGCGGCCAATTGGCTATTTGAATTGTCATCTGAAGTAGGTACTTGAAATGTTTTGGAAGGCCTAGTCGCCGGTATTTCAGGAGAGTTTGATTTTGTGTCTCTTGTTTCATTTTTGTTCAACGATGATACTTTAGGCCGTTGAGCAGGAATCAAAGGGTGTTCTGTCTCGGAAGTTTGCTTGGGCTCATGGCTCAAGATTTCACTTCTTTCTGATTGTGTGACAGGAACAGGTGGTTCTGTAGCACTTGGATTGTTCAAAGCGACCCTAGGTCTATTGAGCGGAACCGCAGGCTTGTCAGAATCCAAATCCGTATTACTTCTTACTGGTAAACTAGGTTTTTCAGCTAATTCGCTGTTAAACGAAGCAGCCTTTTGTGGTCTAACGGCAGGAATCTGGGGAGGAGCGGATTCTTGTTTCGTAGGGCGCGTTGTAGGAACCAATGGCGACTTTGTATTATTTCGGGAAGGTCGGGTCAATGGGATTTGTGGAGAAGTAACTCTTACAGGTCTTTCTGAAGGAACAGGGGGTGATTCCAAGTTCTCATTATCACCGGGTGCTTCAGGGGATTCATTGGAGACCTATAATGCGGTATTAGCCTAGTACGTAAGGAGAAAATAAGAAATTATAAAACCAGACAAGGTAATTGCAACTAACCTGATGCTTCGAAGGTCTTGTTGATGGTATCTGAGGTAGTTCGGACATACTATGCTATCTCAAGGCTGTCTGTAGATTAAAAAAATGGGAGGGGTTGAAATTATCAAACTATGAAACGTCTCAAAATGTAAGCCTAAAGCTAGCAACGAACCAGCCAATATTTGTCACCAAAATGTATACACCAAAATTAGGTTTCCATACAAAAATAAGGCTGAGGGCTCTACAAACAGATTTCGATAGTTCTTTACTTGAGTATCAGAGCCACAAGAAAATAGTACCCATCAAGTGTTTCTACTGTTGGAAGAAATTGAGGGCTATCAGTCCTTAATGCTTCAAAAGTTCGGCCAGCCATCAAAGACTTAACTTGGAATCAATATGAAAACAGTAACTTGAAATTAATCTCTACAATGACAATGCACAATACATAACTTAGTCCTTCTAGCTAACAAAACAACCCCCCAGAAAATTAACAGATAAAGACTTAGTAGTTGAGTCTGAAGATATCATTGAAGACATAGTAACTGTTTGCTTCAGGAATAAGGTGGAAGACTTGAGAGTACTTCAAAGGGTTTTCGGAACCATCAACGATCAATTCACCAGTAACAAAGACAATTATGTCACCACCATCAATAGAACCAGGTTGAGCATCTCTAGTTACGATTCTGTGTTGGACGGATTGGAATGGAAGGCCAACAAGCTTTTCAGTGATGCTTTCGACACCCTGCATTTGTGAAGATTCGAAAGTGAGCATTGAGTTGGCACGGTACAAAGTTCCCAGTTCAGCTCTGTTGGTGTCGAATTTCTGATAGTAGAAATCAGTGAATTGCTCAGCGACAGCTTGGAAATCGGCCATTGTGAATATTTTCTTGTTGATTACTTGAAGAAGCGATTCGATGAACTTGAGGCGATAAATGGTTACTTCTGGAGTAGAGCAGCGGCAAACGGCGTGAAGTAGTAGGAGGTGAAGGTAAAAGTAATACAAGAAAAATCTAAAAAATTTAGAGGTTTTGTTCTATAGACATCCACCATATTCTTAGGCCTCTGTCATGTGATTAAGATAATATAACTTACGCTACCATGATCAAATATACGTTGAGTTCTAAGGTTGAGAACCAGTTTCAAAATTCAGGTTGGCAATAGATATGCTAACGCCAATACTGAAAGTTAACTGTCTACTGTTTCTCCCCACATTGGTCACTTCCTGTTTTATTGACCTTCTATTAGTTCATCAATTATAAACCGTTTATCCGTGATCATTAGCATTATTTGACTGAATTTAGACCTTTTACTAGCATGGCTGAACAAGCTCCTTTGACTGTTAGTTTTGGTGATGAGTTGAAAGATGGGTTTAAACCTGTCGAGGCTTGGCTCTCCCATGGCATTAAATGGATGGACGATATCCATAGCTTCTATCAAGAAAGAGCTTTGATTGAAAAGGAATACTCGCAAAAGCTATCTGCTTTGAGCAGTAAGTACTTTGAAAAAAAAGCAAAAATATCTACTATCCTGAGTGTGGGTGAGAACCCAGTAATCACACCGGGGTCTTTAGAAAGTGCATCCTTAGTCACTTGGTCGGAAATTTTGAACCAAACTGAACAACTAGGTAAAGAGCGAATGAGACTTTCAAACGAATTTGGGTTCCAAATATCGGATCAGGTTCATGGAATTGCGACGAAATTCGACGATTTGAAGAAACGTTACGTTTCATATCACGAGAAATTGGTCGAGGATAGAGACAATTATTACAACGAGCTGAAAAAAAGTAAGGCAAGCTACGATAGTGCTTGCCAGGGAATGGAAAACTTACGAGCTAAAGCATCCAAGTCTTATGACAGATCGAAAGAAAAAGTCAATAGAAAAATGGCGGAGAAAGAGGTCGAAATGAATAATGAAAAGAACAACTATCTTATCAAAATTAACATCGCAAATAGAATTAAGGATAAGTACTACCATGAAGATGTGCCTGAATTATTGGACCATATGCAGGCTCTTAATGAAGCCAAAGTTCTCATGTTAAATAACTTTTGGCTTCAGGCAATTGAACTTGAGCAAGGGTGTTATGACAGAAGCAAGATGTGCTTATCAAGCATGGACTCAATGGTCAAGCAGAATGATCCCTCTTTGGACTCAGCTATGTTTGTGAAACACAATATCGCTCAGTGGACGGAGCCCACCGATTTCTACTACCAACCCTCACCTATATGGCACGAAGAAGGGGATATTGTTACTGATGACATTGCGTTGCAGTATTTACGTAAAAAACTGGTTGATGCACAAACCAAGTTCCAGGATCATGAACGAACGAGTCAGTCACGAATTGAGTCTTACCAAGCTGCCCAAGAACAGAAAAAGGCAGCTAGTAGTGAGCTAGCATCAGGGTCCATGTCTAGAGGTAGTTATTTGGAATGTCTTTCGCGATCACTCACAGCATTACAAGCATTGACTTATAATGAAACAGCCAAAACAATTCAGGAGGTTGAAGTAGAAACCATCGAGGTGGCTGCAGGCGATAAAGATTTGAACTCAGTTGCCCCAATTACAGAAACAAAAAAGAGAAGAGGACTGTTCAAAATCATTAACAAAATAGGAAACGGCGACTCAGGTAGCCATCACCATCGATCATCGTCACAGTCTCTCAATCCCGTTGCATCCAATTCCACGACAGCAACTGCTCAATCACACCCTGAAGAAAGCACTAGACACAAGGGTGGATTTCTTTCATCTTTACGCAACCGAAAGAAAACGGAAGATACTCAATCTCAAGCATCAAATTCTAAGCCCAGAGTCAAAATGCTCTACGATTACACGGCCACTGGTGATGCTGAGCTGAGCGCAACCGCTGGGACAGAATTGGAACTAGTGGATGGTGATGATGGAAGTGGATGGCTATTTGCACGTTCATCTGATGGAAAAGAGGGTTTAGTACCGGCTAGTTACACCGAAGAGGTTGTTTCAGTAGCACGGACCGCAAGCATTGCATCTTCCGGACAAAAAAAAGGGCCGGCAGTTGCACCAAAGAGAGGAGCAAAGAAAATCAACTATATGATTGCACTGTACAACTACGATGCTCAGAATGAAGATGAAATAACAATTCAGGTTGGTGATAAAATTGTGGTTCTGAGTGAGGATACCGGAGATGGCTGGACTGAGGGTGAGTTGAACGGTATGAGGGGAAGTTTCCCCACAGCGTATGCAAAACCAGCTTGAGTTATTGACTCGGAAAACATTTGATCACTGATACACCAAGTGTTTTGCTCTACCTTCGACACTGTATTAAAGAAGTATGGTAATAACATGTTGAATCGTATGAGAATTATATAATGTGATAAAAGACAATGGTTTTATGAATGTATGTGTTTTTGGAGACACTCTAAAGACAGACGAAATTAAAATAGAATGTACTATGATGCACTTTTGGTAAATTTTCTCTAGGCCAATATCAATGAATCCAAACGCTCCTCCCTAAAGAGGACCATTTCAGTCAAAAGTTTCCTGAGTAGAAGCTCCAAAACGGAGATCAAAGACAGGAAAGATCTTTAGGTCAATGTGATTAAGCGGATTTAAAGATCAACTCGTCCGCTTAAAATTCAATAAAATATTGAAAATTGCCTGCTTTTGAACTGTCCATCAGGGCCATGTTGGAGAAGAAAAAGAGGAGGAATAAAGATGCAAAAGACTTCTTAAATAGCAGAGCACAAATGAAAAATTTCATAATTCATGGGTATGGGTTTGTGATGATTGAAAAAGTTGTTACATTTATATCTAATCGAAAAGAAGAAAAAAAATGTTAATCAAAATGGATTTGTGGATTTCTTGTTTTCTTTTGCACTCAACTTTACCAAAACGGTTTTTTGTTTTTTTTTCGTGAAAAATTCGACGGTACTTGAATTGTTTGATTGAACTTATATCGCTGGACTAGATGAGTGAGAAAGAACAAGCTATTGAATTCAAAAACCAAGGAAATAAAGCTCTTCTCTCCAATGACTACAACGCTGCCATTGAGCTTTACACGAAAGCGATAGAATTGGATCCCAATCCAATCTTTTATGCAAACCGTGCTCAAGCTTACATCAAAGAAGAACTTTACGGATCTGCTATAATAGATGCGACAAAGGCTATTGAGCTAAACCCGGACTATCTCAAATCCTATTATCGTCGTGCAGTCGCTTCAGCCGCAATCCTGAAATATTCAGATGCTGTCAAAGACTTCAAAATCGTTGTGGCAAGAGCGCCGGGTGATAAGGATGCAAAGGCTCGTTTGGACGAATGTCAAAAAATCATTAGGGCCATTAATTTTTCTAAGGCTATCGCGGTTGGCGAAACTCCCTCAGTGGCGGAAACTATCGATCTGCGCAATATATCAGTAAACCCTGCGTATGATGGTGTCAAACTAGAGATCGAGGTCAAAGATGACAAAAACGCAGACATTGAAGTGAAGATGACTCAAGAGTTCATTGACAATATGATTGAAAGGTTCAAGAACGGAAAGCTTATTGACAGAAAATACGTATATGCCATAACGTTGATGGCTATGAAAATAATCAAGCAACACCCAACATTGGTCGAAGTTAAAATTCCGGAAGGCTCCCAGATTACAGTCTGTGGTGACACTCATGGGCAATTCTTTGACTTGCTCAACATTTTTGAGCTGAACGGATATCCTTCTGATACTCACATGTATCTGTTCAACGGAGACTTCGTTGATAGAGGGTCATGGTCGACAGAAATTGCGCTTTTGTTCTATGCTTACAAGATCATGTACCCCACTACTTTCCTTCTCAATAGAGGCAACCACGAGACTGATGACATGAACAAAATGTACGGGTTCGAAGGTGAATGCAAGCACAAGTACAATGAAAAGATCTTCAAGCTGTTTTCTGAATCATTTTCACTCCTTCCACTTGGAACTCTTATTCAGGACAAATATCTCGTTCTTCACGGAGGTTTATTTTCGGATGACAATGTGACGTTGGATGACATTAGGAAAACTAATAGATTTAGCCAGAAACAACCTGGTGTGTCTGGAATCATGATGGAAATGTTATGGACCGATCCTCAAAGAGAAAATGGTCGATCACCTTCCATGCGTGGTGTTGGAATCAGATTTGGTCCAGACGTGACAGCTAAATTCTGTGAAAGGAATAACTTGAAGGCAATCATCAGATCTCATGAAGTTAGGATGGGAGGATACGAAGTGGAGCATAATGGTAAATTAGTCACGGTGTTTAGTGCGCCTAACTACTGCGATAGCCAGGGAAATAAAGGAGCATACATTAACATTAAGGGGCCAGATTATGAAATGGAATTCAATACGTTTACGGAGGTTCCTCATCCTGATATTAAACCTATGGCTTATGCTTCAAGATTAATGAATTAATTTGGGGGAGTGTATATATAGATTAATATGGATTGTAATAAAAGTGAAATTTCGGATAAGTTTTATTTTTAACTACTTGCACTATCACTCGTTTCTGATGTTTTTTTTGTTTTCATTTTCTTCTTCATCGTTAGTCGTAAGAAGGCTATTAAGATTTGTATATTGAAGAAAGTTTTCATGTATGTATTGGCCAAACTGAATACATCATTGTATAGAGTTGATGCTAGGCAGTTAATCAAATGTGATATGTAACTTATTTCGTATATAACCTCAAAATTATTTAATATTTCAAACGAAAACGAAAAGCTACAAGCAATTTAGAGCTCAAAGAGAGCAAAGCTATTCCCGATGGTATATAACGAAACCGACTTCTGCCAAAGGAAGGTGAATTAACCAATTGGGCAAATTTAACTGACATGAAGGTGAAACAGTTGATATCAAAACTAATCAAGTGGTTTGTTTTGTGTGAACACCAAACTTAAATCGTTTAGACCTCACGAGGCGGATCGCAAATCAAAAATATATATATATATATATAAACACATCTCGGCAGAGAACTATGTGATAGCTGAACTAGGAGTAGATGTTTTAAATGTCTGGTTTAAAATAAAAAAAATATGATATAAGTGTTTAGCAAAATCAGAGGTTGGGTGTTATTATTTTTCAGCAAATTCAGTCAGTGCTTTGAAAATGAAAATTTATAATACCTACTGGTGGTTTCTACAGTTATCTCAGTTCATTTGTATCAATGTTTTCCTTATTCAACTTTTTTCATACCAAAGAATACAGAAAATGCTAGCTTAGTTTTGTATATATATGTAAAGGCTGATATTAAGTAAATTTTATATACAAAGCTTTTTCTTCTTCTTTCTGGATGTTTGTTTCAATTATAATTCAAGTGCCACCAAGAACTGGCCTTAAACCTATTTATGGACATTATTGGTAGGCGAGGCTACTGGAGTGTCAATTTCACTCAACACAGCACGATTGGGCTCTTTATTAAAACTGAAATCATTCATTTCAAATTGATCATTAGGCATTTCTTCGATCCTACTATTAACTGTAGGATCAATGAAGGTTGCGCCAGTAGGGCTTCCAGAATATGCACTGTTTAGTTCTACTTCTCTCCCGGACTTGGTACTCTCTCTGCGTCCAAACTTTCCAAAAAAGCCTTTACCCTTTGCAACTATTCCTCCATCACCATGGAACTGAATCAACCTTGATCTATCCATCGATGGTTCTTGTGACAGTCTGAAATTAGGCTTGCCGGCCCAGATCGAGCTTAGTGGTAATGAAATGGCCACCAAACATGTAGCCAAAGCGTAAACGTGAGTTGCATCCTCAATCCAAAAACTAATCAGCGTAAGAATTGATGGGAAAATCATGCACTGTGTACCCATAATGATCAAAATTTCAAACTGGCCAAACTGTCTATTCCCCAGAACGCGGCGGCGGCGATGGGCATAAATGAACTTGGAAACAAAAATTACCATAGCAAACATGCACGACGAAGCAAAAAGAATCTGGCAAATACTGGGCAGTCGGTTACCACCTTGTGCGTTGGAACCAATGTTGAGAAAGATTCGGGGCCTGGTTGGGTGAATTGCACTGTAAATTGCTTGTGCGGCGTAAAGAATGTAGAAAATGGTGGTGACTATGGCGAGGTTGGCTGAAAGACCTGTGAGAATGTATTTGATCCAAGCGTGTATCCCGGCGTGCAAGTCTTTCATGGAATAGTAAATTTGTAGCACAAGACTAAGCTCAACCGACATGATAAACAAGGCTTGGAAAAAACTTGCCATTATCGAGATATTGACTTGATCGGTAGTGATTGTGCTATAGCTCCCAGTTGCAACAGTTCCAAATTCGAAAAAGGTTGAGAAAATATTTAACAAAAAGATGAGAGAGTGGCAAAATAGGAGGATCAAAGATGTTGAGTTGACCCAGTAGATGATTCTAAATCGTACAGCATTACGTTTCGACTCTCTCATGTAGGAGTAGTACCAAAATCCAACAATGCCTGCACAGGCGATTCTTACTCCGAAAAGACAAGCCAACAGCATTCGGTCTGAAATAAACCCATTGATCTCTCTTAGTGGGATGCTTGATGGGCCACGATTTGTTTGGACAGTTATGACTTGGTCGAGTAATTTCGGGTTACCCAAATTCACGTAATGTTCGTCGAATCCCATGGTTTTTTAATATTCTTTCTGCGATTTCGATAGATGGAAAATGAGATGAGATAAAGAGGATTTGTTTCCATTTTTATCCTCTGGAAGGGTCTACTGGTATATATATATTTTTTTTTATTTTTTATTTTTTTTTTATTTTATTTTTTTATATATCGTATATGAGATAATGGGGTTCGCCTAAGTCATTGTCGATTCCGTTTTGGGAAGGAACAATTGACGCAGGTCGCTACATATTCAAAATTTTAATAAAGTACAAAAAATAAAAGTCTATCTATATCTATTATTCTCAGGACTTTTTGATAGAAACCATCAAATGCGAGTGTACATCCATGATTTAGACTTGAATCAAGCATATAACTCTGTAAGGATTATTTGGTAAACTGGCGATATCGTCATGCAAATAGGCAGTCAGTGTCGATAATTGGGCCAAAAAAGGATACAATATAGCATTGGACTCCGGTCTTTTGATTTCTTAGGATGATAGCCAATGTAGCATCGATCCATTCCCGATACTAATTAATGGTTTTGGATGAGCGCCAACCATTCATCAAGGAGTGATACGACTGCAAATTTGGTGTTTGTATATTTCCAATCTAACGGAATAAATGATAGGAAAGTACAGCGTTGATGCTTGCGTTCACCTTGATAACGTTAATCAACTTATATCAAAAAGAGTTAATAAATTTACGACGCTACAAAGGTAGACACGTCGCAGTTCATTGTGTTATTCAACTCTCAGAAGCCTTAGAAAGACCAAAGCAACTCTTGTGCTCTATCTAAGTGACCCCAGATTCTGATTATTATTATCTTTTTTTTTCGAGAGAGTGTAGTGCGTGCAGTGCATCTCTGAATAAACTTCCCATACACACTGGACCTAATTCCCAGGCTAAACCGTAATAGGCCATATGAATGGACGCGCGAGTTTCCATACTATTTCACCTGCTAACCCCCAGGCTAAACCAAAATAAGCCATTTGAATGGACGCACGAGTATTCATACTATTTCACCTACTATCCCCCAGGCTAAACCGTAATAGGCCATTTGAATGGACGCACGAGTATTCATACTATTTCACCTACTATCCCCCAGGCTAAACCGTAATAGGCCATTTGAATGGACGCACGAGTATTCATACTATTTCACCTACTAACCCCCAGGCTAAACCGTAATAGGCCATATGAATGGACGCAAGAATTTTCATACTATTTTACCTGGTAACCTCCAAATCTTTCAGATCACAGATATTGCCCAGCGGGTGCACTACATTGTTGAGCGCCTTCTATAACAAGAGAAGCTATCAAGATCTGCAGAGGGGCTTGGATGCTCCCTGTTTTTTAAATTGTAACGTGAAATACGAGATTTTTGCAATGGGCAAAGCAGGATATCGCCTGATATCAGAAGGTGAAGCGGTTAACAAGATAAAAGATAATGTATCTTATAACAACTCGGCAAGAGATGGACGAACTAAATTTAAAGAAAGGTTTTGTACTGTAGCTTGCTAGTATCTTGACGGTTGAGTTGAGGCTTGTTGTAACGATGTTACTTGTTTTCTTTCGACTCTTCTACAGTTTCAAACACGATCCTTCATGAAGTTTTCCATGACATGGAGACTTCAAATCATACTTAGATTTTATGCTTTAATATAAAATACCAAATCTCAAAGTAGCATGCCAGAAAGTTTATTTTTCCAGAACCATGGTTTAGCCCTACATCAATTCACTGTACCGTACACATCTCCCAAAATATTTTTTTTAGAAAAATCCTGAAATTTTTCATTTGCCAGGTTGTGGGCGTTCTAGAGAAGAAGAAAGAGGATAGGTAGTAAAAAATGTCAAATTCAAGCATCGCAGCTCCCATTCCACAGCTTTCTGAGAAAGCTGCTGATTTGCATAATGAGATGATGAACGCTGAAGCTCCTGGGTATAACTACACTCAAGCTGAGCTTCAGGATCTCATCTCGATTAAAAATATTGGTGAATTAATGAAATATGTTCAAGAACTTACCAATGCTGTAAGTGACACATTGTTTATTTGGAATGCTGATTTGAGAAAAGAACTAACAATTTTCTAGCACTTAGTAAAACTTTCAACTGAAGGCAAAACCGTTCTTTTCAGTGCAATCACATTTGACGATGCCGCAAAGTAAGTTTAAACTCGGATCTGATCCAAAAAGAGTCCTATATTAACACGTTTTTCTTTATACAGAATCAAATCTATGACCCAAGATGAAGCGCTAATCTACATGCACATTGAAGATTCCGGCCGCACCGGTCTTTGGACCAAAACCCTTCATGCACGCACCAACCTGCACCACAATGTCATCGCCCGCTGCTTGAAATCACTCGAATCCCAGCGCTACATCAAACAAGTCAAATCCATCCAACACCCTACACGAAAGCTGTACATGCTAGCCTCGCTCGAGCCTTCCACTTCCATGACAGGCGGTCCCTGGTTCACCGACTCCGAACTCGACGTTGAATTCGTCAACAACCTGACCACTGTGATTTGGAGATACATTGTTTCGCTCACTTTTCCATCTGCTTTCAAGTCGACCATTCGCTCGCAGGAGTCGTACCCGGCGACTTACCGCGGATACCCGACCGTGAGCAAAATTCACAGCTTTGTGGTGAGTTCTGGGATCACTGGGGTCGAGTTGAATACAAATGATATTAGAGCGTTATGTGAAGTGCTGGTGTACGATGATAAATTGGAAAGAATTGACCAGGGGTATGCTTACAAGGCGACATGGTCGAGTGTTATTAAGGCTGGGGGTGGACCGAGAGGCGACGAGGAGGACGTTTTGGATCCTTGGTCGGAGACTCCGTGTGGAAGATGTCCAGTGAAGGAATTTTGTGGGGAAGGATCTAGAGTTAACGCTGCGGAATGTGTATATATGGATCAATGGTTGGAGAATTAAGTAGGGATATTTGCATATTATTTTTTTATTGTATTGTACTATAAATATTTAACTTTCATTGAGATAGAGATGGAAATCTTGAGTTATTTGTGCGATCAAAAATTTGTGAAGTGGTAAAAGCATGTTTTATTAATTTATTAGATTAATGTAATAGCCTAAAAGGCTTGCTTGGCCGTAAGGATATGACATGAAAAGGGGAGAAAATTTACATAAAATCTTCAAATGCAGTTTATTAAACAACTGACTAGATGTGCTGAAACTTTTATTGATCCTTCAATTAACTTAGAAGTTTTACAATCAATAAATATTCCTAGCCTAGACTCTTTTGATTATTGCAGAAACCAATAACGATAAGTTAATCTTGAATACTCATCGACGTATGTACAAACAGCGCGACTTAAACCAACAGCTACATATCTTCTTTGAAGACTTTTTTGTTCATGACTATTGTACTGTTCTTTACTAAATAGCTTCATTAGCCTATCCCTACAAAACGTATCTTTTCTATCGTCAGTCAAAAAATTTTGGCGTTTTGTGCAATAATGAATCGAGCTGGTTATGAAAAAGCTTGCTCACAAATACTTTTGTAAGATCTAATCATGTAAAATGTAAGGGTTTTTGTTTGGTATGATATACTATAACATGCTTATAGTGGCTGTTGCGAGGTATGTGTTGATAGGCTGTGGTAGTCTATAGGTAAGTTGTAGAATATTGGGAAAAAAATCAGAATTGACTTGTTTGAAATACAAGTATTACGAACCAGCTTTCAAATATCAGATAGCTTACTCAGTTTCAAGGCCGACTTAACTTTGGTATTCTGAATCTGTATAAATTACTGTCGCGTTCATTTTTTTTACCGTCATAGTTTGTAGACAAGTAAATGCAATGTTCTCATAAATTGTAAATTGTGGATTGCTATATTATTTTGCGTATTTTGATACAATTTAAAATCAAATTCAATTTCTATTATGGCAAGGCAAACAGGTCAGTTTTTGTTGTATAATAACAACTGGCTGTCCAATAAATTCATAGCTTTATGTAGGATTGATACATTCATTGTTAATCTGTTCATCATCCTGTACCAAGTCTTTTTCCAAATTTGGTCCTCTCAAGACCCGATATTGATTTTGTTTATTCACTTTCCATAGTCAGTTCAACGTCCTATTTTAGATAAATAGATACTACTGCTGTTGTTTTTTGGAATCAAAGTGCCGGTGGATAAGGCGTTGAAATATAGTTGCAGTCAATTTACTGTCCTATGGCAGATAACTTGTAATCTTGTCGAACTAGTGAATCAGATGCAGGCAGTCATCCAATAATTCAGTTGTTTGTAGTTATTTATTTTTTAGTTTGTAGTCAGTTCACTGTCATAGAGTTCTTAAATAGCAAAATATTCAGTCATTCGTAATTAGTATATTGTCCAATGTCAAGCATCATAGTATAAAAATTTCTCCCAATAAATATATACAAGTGACTATAACAACACTTAAGAAATGTTGCCAATATTGTTCGGTAATTAAACCGAACGACCTACGTTGCGACAAGTGTCAGTATTTTTCGAAGCGTATAAATTCAAGGAGTTCATTCTTTTACCTGTGGTTAATTTCTTGCCTTATACCAATTCATTCTTCTTTTATAATTAGTGTATTGTCCTATGTCTAATAACTTGTAGAATTCTTAAATTGATAAACAAAATAGCTAGTAAAAATGAAAAAACTTGTTAATGAGAATCATCATTTTGTTATAGCTAGTTTAGTATCTCGTATCAGTTTGTTCTTCTATTCGTAATCAATCTACTGTCCTATGCCTAGTATTTTGAAAAATATTTATTCAATTAGTAAATTCATTCATTCATAATCAGTTTATTGTCCTATGTCAAATAACTTATAAAAAATTTAAACTAATAAATAAAATACAAATAATGTTAATAACTAAGAAAATTTGAATATATTGAAATCCACCATTTTTAGTATTATATAAGCTTTTAAGCAACCTCCGTTTATTCTTACCAAGTATAAAGACACTCATAGCTTGTTTTACGCCCCTTTTCCAGTCCATTTCTCCCTACTTTTGTTCTCATTTTTATGCTATTATTTAAAAATTTTTTTTTTTTTTTTTTCCAATGCTTTATTAAATATATATAATTCATAAAACCATACAAATAATAAAACCATTTTTGATATCCCGCGGGAACTGGATATTAAAAAGGTTTACAAACAAATAAAATCTATGGACTATATTAGAAAAAAAGACATTCATCGAAATGTATATGTACTCGTAAAATTACAAATAATTAAGTCCGATGTAGTGTAATGGCTATCACGGTCCGCTCTCACCGGGCAAATCAGGGTTCGATTCCCTGCTTCGGAGATTTCTTTTTGCATTTCCGTGCAAAATTATTACAATAATTAGTTGAGTAACTTAAAATGTTTTTTTTTTTCTTTCTTTCTTTCTTTCTTTGAGGAGAACGAGAGGGGTGTTTGCTAGGCTCAAATTGTTCTTTATAAGATGATTAAAAAACAAGACTTGGATGTGTACGTACAATGCAGCTGATTTTATTTTATTTTATTCTATTCTAATAGTATGATTTTGTGTGTGTACAATATAGTACGTATCTATGAATCATCATAGATCAATTTCACGTGGCGCTAGCTAATTTGCATCTATCTATCTATATAAATTTATCTTTTGTTTTATGCTCTGAAACCTTGAAACTTGAAGAGAAGAAAGAAAGAAAGAAAGAATAATATCAAATTGAATTTATGTCTCTGTTGGAAATTGAATTTTTGACAGTTGGTTGGATGAGTTTGTACTGTAAAAGAAAAAGCTCGAATCACAAAATTTAATCAAGGGTCTTTTCGTTTGAGTTTGGTGTCACCTATCACTGTCATTTTTGTAAACTTAAGATAAATCAAATTCAGGTGAAAAGTTAAATTCAATTTTTGTATGGATGAGTAAGTAAATGAGTGAATAAAAAAAAGTCTTGTATCGATAGTATTATAGTTCATAGTTGTTATTCAGTGATATTCACGCAAGGTCAAGTTATTGCTGCTACTCATTTCACTGTATTTACAGTTGATTGGCAAATTCTAGATTTTCTACGAACAAAAACGAACCTGGACAGTGGAAAAAGGTAAGAAACAATTGATTCTTAAATATCATGAAATAGTGCATGAATAGAATTGGTTTGGTTTGGTTTGGAATGAATTAGATTAGTCTGGATTAGTTTGGATTAGTTAGTGGTCAAGGCTCATAGAAATAACGATTCTTTGACCAGAATAGGCGTAAGTGCACATATGGAAAGAACGTAAATTTACAAACTATGTGAATCACTAAAAATTGAGATCAGATGATGAAGGAATGGTGACTGAATTCAAAGGTTGAGTTGTCAATTTCTAGCTGTGTTCTTTGAATTTATATATACACAAGTTGGCAGGTGATCGATATATAACTTATATATAAGCAAGGTACAAGAATGAATATAAGCATGTGTTTGTACTGTATGTGAGAAAGAATGAATGAAAATAAATGAAAAAATTAATGGTCCAATGACCGTTGAAGCAGGTTCAATAGTCTTTTTTTCCACAATCCACGTTACTAGAGTCAAACCAAGTGAATTTTCTATGATGTGTACAAAAAGATTTCCAGACTATTTTTTTGGGTATTTTTCCAAAACACGAAAATTGATGATTGAATAGTAGCCAATCAATTCGACAGGTCTTTCACTTTTACTTTTACTTTTACACGTTTGGAATAGAATATGATATTTTATCTATCTAGAATATTTCAGTGCGTACATACAGTACGATGATAAAACGTCGTAAATTTAGTAAGTGGTGGGTGGCAAATTTCATCTTTTGCCCTGAAAGATTTTTGAGTTTTTTTTGTTTTTTTTTTCTTTGACAGTCTGTCATATCATGTCATGTCCGAAATTGAACTGAACTGCTTGATTGAGTGAATGAATGAATGAAATTCAATGAATTGATCAATGTAAATTTCATTTTATTTCATTTAAGCTAATATACGCTCAGCCCGTCATTCGGCTATGAATCTCGGTTCTTTAAGTCAATGGTATCGAGTCGAATCAACCAAAAAAATTGGGTGGTGGTTGACTGCACTGATAATTGGACTCTGTCTGTCTGTCTGACTGTCAAATGTTTTATCTACTCTATGAGTCAAAAAATATTTGTCATTGGTCAACAAAAATGTATTAATGTTACTCTAAATTGAAAATTCTGTCAAATCAGTTTTTCCTGAATTTTTGCAAATAATTACTTCAGTCATTTTTTGGCGAAATACCATGGCATGATTGATTTAACGTTACATGGCATAACATAGCACAAAGTAATATAATGTGGCACAAGAAACTGGTATCAAATCAATTGTTGTTGCTGGTGTTGTACACACAGTCAGTAATAGTGAACTTTTCTTTTTTTTTATTTTGATTTCTATTTTTGCGCTATTTTGCATTGTTTATTTCCATTTTTATTTTTATTTTTCTCCTTCATTGGTTTCAATGTTGTTGTGCTTGTGCATATATATTTTGAAATTTCACTTTTTTTTTGTGTTTTTTGTGTTTTTCTTGCTTTTTTTGTTTTTTTTGATTTTTTCGTTTTTTTTCAAAATTTAAATTACTTGATCTTTGTTTTTGTTTTTTTTTTATTTTTAGTTTTTTCTTTCTTCTTTCCTCCATTTTTTTGTTTTTTTATTTTTCATTTTTCATATTTCAACATTTCATATTCACCATCGTCAACAATAATACCAGCTAGTTTAATCATATATATATACACATCTATACTCCACACCTTCAATACAACTCTTTTTCTCAATCAATCAATCAAAGATTCAATCCGAACAATCACCCACCAATAACCTCAACTTTAAGTTAATTTACAATTCTACCCTGTCAACAAATGTCTTCTGCCCTATCAATCGCCCTGAAATCTGATTCAGATTCAAACACAACCCGCAACTCCTCTACCTCCAACAGTAATAACATTGGATCTCCAGACATTTATAACAGCAACAACAACAACAACATCCCATACAATATCCAGCCTCCATCTAGTCTCAGCCAAAACAGTCCTGTCCAAATATACCAACAACCTTTATCTTCACCTCCAACAAATGATATCATTCATGGCTCAAAATTATTCCCTCAACAACACCAACAACAACGAAACAGCTATCTTATCCCAAGCCCTCCTTCCTCATATCCAAATTCCTCCTCAATCACACTGACCCCTATCAATTTAAACCAGCAACAATCAAATAATCACCGACTGTCAAACTCTACAAGCTCCTCGAACTCTTCTTCCTCAACAAACTTGTCGAAATCTATGCCCCAGCAGCAGCAACAACAATTACCTTCTTTCCCTACCTCTTTAAAGTCGGCTGCTTCTCTATCAAATGCTCCATTACACACTCTCAGCAGCAACAACAGCAACAACAACACAAATACCAACAATAACAACAGCAGTATCAATAGTACCTCCCCATCGTCAAATATCACCAGTGGTGTTGCAATTAATATGTCTTCCTCTGGACCCTTAAACACAAATTCCCCGTTAGCCCTCGCCGCTGCCGCTGCCGTAACACCTGAAAAACTCGCAAACCTCCTTCTGGCTCAAGGACCCTTACCCATTAGGCATATCACATCTCATCTCGCAACTACCATCCCTGGCTTTGGCGAACTTTCCCTAAGTAAACAGAGAAGACTTATTATCGCTGCCCTGGATTCAATCGACACCGTTAACCAAATAAGGTTTGACAAAGTTGGTTGGGGACGGTGGGCTGCAAAGAAAATCACGGGCCCTACTACAACTTCTGCTACTGGTCAAAGCCAGCCCTCCTCTTCTTCGTCTTCTTCTTCTCCTTCTTCCTCTACAAACAATCCTTCATCAAATGCAACTGTATCTACCTCAGCAAACCTAATGGCTACAAGGAGAAGAAGAGAGTCGGCTTCTGCTCTGGCTGCTATGGCTAATGTCCCTAGACCCCCTCTCTCCCCTGTCCTCAAACCCCTGGACGCCGCTGGCGCTTCAGCTGTCTGGAATAAGAAGAACAGCGATGAGGATGTCATGGCTGCTAGAAGCTCACCTGGGTCTTCTGCTGCGCTGCTGGCAGCGCATAAAAAGCGTCATAGAAGAAGATCAAGTGTGTTGAGAAGTCGCATGGTGTTTAAAGACTATGAACACGACTCTGATGATGACGATAGCGATAGCGATAATGAAAATGCCATTGTTGATGATGATGATGACGAAGACGATGATGACGACGATGACTACGCTGTAGCAGGTGACCTGGAGTTAGATGAGCCTCATAACATTAAAGGGTCAAGTGACCGAAGACAAAGCGAAACTGACGAGGAAGACTGGAAATCTATTGGAGCTGCTTCTCTAAGAATGACAATGCCCGGAGTTTCAGGATCGAATGAAATGTCTTCTTTGAATGATAGTAATATTAATATCAACAATTCAGAAACCTCTTCTAACAGCTACAACTCGTCGTTACGCACTACTCTTATGGGTAGAGAACGAGAAGCTGTTGCCGCATTGGTTCAATTAAGTTCTTGTAATTGATGTTTATTATTCTCACCATTTTCTTGATAAGTTATTCTGTTTATTTTGTGACGAGGTACATGATGTTGTTTGATCCAATTTGTTAAGTTTACTATTTTTTTATTACTTTTTTTTATGATTGTTATTATATTCCATTCCGTTTATTCCTTTGTTTTTAAATTTTATTACTGAATCTTTTCAATATTTTTATATTATATTTATATCCATATTTATATTTATATTTTTCATATCTTTTATATAAGATCCAATTTATCAATCCAATATTTGTTTGTACATGTATATTTTTTCATCACTCTCTTCAACGGTTCGAAACCTTTGAGACTGTTGACAGTTTAATGAATTTTTTCTCTGCATTTTTCATAATACAAAAATATAAATACTTGTGTCGTCGTACTGCGTGCTGTGCGGTATGATAATGCTCATGTTATCTATCAAATACAACGTACTGTAGCGTGCACTGCAACAATATCAAACCTAGCCCTGTATACAAACTTTATTGACAAGGTTGATTTTTTTGTTATGGATGTAAACATAGATATAGCTAATATATCACGACTACGCGTCAAAGATGTCAACCCACGAAAGATCCGTAAGTCATGCCCTTGCACAACAAAAAAAAAATCAGATTCAGTAAATAAACAGACTAACCAGATACTCCCTCTGCCGCAATAGTTTGAAAAAGATTCATACCATCCACATGCGAAACTAAAAACAGAAATCATCAGCCCGCTCTCAGTCAGACTCGCACCACTACCCAAATCAATCCACCTCCCACTCCCGCGCCCGCAACCACTCGAAACATACTCCGAGCAAATCCAGCATGCCCTCATCCTCGCAGACATCCTCTCCGTCCTGTCGGGACTCGAGGGTACTTACATCCGCTGGAGCGACACGTTCGACCAAACTATCATGTTCGATGCCCTCAAGGGACCAGAGTTCAAAATAAAAAACGTCCCGCTGCAGATCAGAGACGTCGTCAGAGAGTTGACGACGTTCGCAGGTCAGGCCATGGCTGTTCGTAACGTCTGCGAGGTCTGGGCCGCTAAAGAGTACGGCAGGGTTAACCAGGCCCTGTGCATGCAGATGCGCCGAATCCTCAGAGACTACACTGTCCTCGTGGTCAACCTTGAAACTGACGTCGAAAACGGGAACAAGTCAATCATGAATCTGGCTGTTAAGTGTATACCCATGAGGAAAAGAATTGCCGTCGTGTACGCGTTTTGTCAAGAGGTGCTCGAGGAAAATAGGAAAAGGGCAGAGAGGAAACAGGAATATGATCTGGACAGGGTCATTGAGTCGCTCAAAATTGGCGACGCGGTGCCGACAAATACAGCGGCAAAAATGTGTAAGGGCGGTGCGACACTTGCCATATTGTCGAGGCGGTTGGAGAGGTACGGAGGTGACCCGGAGGCTAAATCTACGTTGACAGAGTTGCTTAAGGAAGGGTCCAAGCCGTATGTCAAAATGCTGCTCGGGTGGATACATAAGGGAACGATCGTTGATCCGTATGAAGAGTTCTTGGTCAGAGAGGAAAAGGGGTTTAGGAAAGAAACGGATGGCTACTCGGATGAGTATTGGGAAAAAAGGTATACGGTGAGGAAGGAAGAACTACCGGTGGAGTTGTCTGATCCACAGGTTTACGAACGTATATTAACTACGGGGAAATACCTTAACGTCGTTCGTGAGTGTGGCGGGATTGATGTGGGGAATGAGATAAACGACGAGTTCGAGTCCATCTCTGATGCGCGTATATTACAGACGCTAGCTACAGCTTACCACCACGCCAATCAGTCTTTGCTAACGCTACTCCTCACCACCCACGATCTTGAGCAACGGCTACGTAGTTTAAAGCACTACTTCCTCCTAGACCAAGCCGATTTCTGGTACAATTTCATGGACATTGCCGAATCCGAGCTCGCCAAGCCACACGAGAAAGGATCCCGCACAAAACTTCAATACCTTCTCGACATGGCGCTCCGTCAACCAGGCAGCGTTTCCTCTCACGATCCGTTCAAAGACGACGTAACAGTCGAGCTTCTAGACACCACCGTGACCGACTACCTTCTCAAGATCGTAAGCGTGACCGGTATGGATCCAAACAACCCTGACCTCTCCACCGACTCCAAACCCGCCGCCTCCAAACCCCGCGCCGCCACAACACCAAAGTTCTCGGTCCTCCACGGGCTCCAGCTCTCGTTCCACATCCCATTCCCGCTCTCGCTGGTCCTCTCACGCAAATCAATCATCCGGTACCAGCTGCTGTCGCGCCACATCACGGCGCTCACGCACCTGTCGCGGCAGCTGACAACGGCCTGGGCTTCGCCGCTGTGGGCCGCACCGCTGCCATCGCTCGGGTCCTGGTACGTGCGTGCGCTTGCGCTGCGTACCAAAATGGCAACGTTCGTGACGCAGCTGGTGTTTTATATGATGCATGAGGTTGTTGACCCGCACTGGCGAAGGTTTATGGAGGAGGTTGGGCGTGTTGAGAGTGCGGATGTGCTGATTAGGGAACATGTCGGGTTCTTGGATAGGGTCATGAAGGAGTGCATGTTGACGAACGAAAAGCTTATTAGGGTCGTGGCTAAAATTGTGACGGCGTGTAGGTTGTTTGTGGAGTTTTTGGGGAGGGCTTGGGGGACGGTTGAGTTGTTACGGGAGAGCGAGGAGGGTTCTGCCGGCGCTGCTGCCGGTGCCGGTGGTGGTGCGGGAAAGGGAGGTCGACGCAGACCGGTGGGTAAAAATGGGGAAGAAATGGGTGATGAGGAATTGATTAGGTGGTTGGAAAATTCGTTGAAACAGTATGGGGTTAGCTTTGAGCATCATTGGAAGGTGCTGGTTGAAGCGGTGAATTATTATGCGGCGACGGAGAGTTCGAATTTGTTGAGGCTGGGGACGTTGTTGGATGTTGCTGGGGTTTAGATGGGTGTGTTGCTGGGTAGAGTTTTATTAGATAGTGTCGTGTAGAGGTGTGCGGTTATAATCTATATATTGTATTGGTGTGTATGTTTGGATTGAATTTTTTATTTATTTTTGGTTTATGTTATATTATGGAAAAATGTAAATCTGGATATTGATGTGGATATGATTGTGGATTTGTAAAAAGTACAAGATAAAGGCTTGATTCAGATCATATACTGAAGAAACAAACTAATTGAGAAGTACAACGTATAACATGCTCGAACTGGTTGAGCTTTGATGTAAAGACTGAAAAGAGACCGATAGGTAAATTAGAGTGAACATATCCAGTATCCAGCACCGCTTGTTGGTAGTTAGCAAACGAAGTTAGAAGACTACATCATGACATGCTCGGAATCAACTATCAGTTATACAGAGATTATACCAATATTGTTAACAATATTTGAGATTTTATTTGTGACTATGTCAATATTGTAGAACTTATATAATAGATTTGTACAGACTTGTAATTACGACCCCATCACTAAATCTGATGGTTACGCACTCAAATAAAGTCCATAAGAAGACTTTTGATCTGGCCCGTTCCTAGACTGAATTCCAATAACAAAAAAATTAAAGAATCAATCAGGATCCAGCTCGAAACAGAAATAAGGAAAAGCAATTAGTGTTGAGCGAGGCAATGGGCTTATATATAAGTTTGAGACGTTTGCACATTGAACCTGTTTTGGATCAATGGAAAGAAATATGTTCACGATTTTATGAATGCTGTGGACGAATGACAATGGAAAATGAATAGTATTTGATTGAAGTTATGGATACAAAATTGTTACATTTTGTACATGCTGGTGTGTCTCGAAAATCTTGCGATTTGCGATTGTGTGTTGTGTATTGTTCGAAAATACAAAAAAGTGAAGAATATGTTGATGAAAAAGATGAAAAAGATAAAAGAGATGGTTTGAAAAGTTTTGAAATTTTCGATAAGATTTACTTACTTTATACAAAACCGGGTAACATAAGATCCCCTAGACTAGAGCAGCTCAAGATCAGCTCTAATCTTGAGAGTTACCTTTTCCCTAGTCGGTAACCCTCCACACTGATAACCTCCACTCCACATACTTACTACACACAAAATTCCGCTTCACACGCACACAACTCAATCCGCCCATGTCAGATACACTCCCCGCCAAACTCTCCTTTTTGACCAGTCCCTACCTCCGGTCCCAGGAGCTCCGCTCCCACAACCCTCTCATATCCTACTTTTGTCTCCTCCACGTAATCCAATCCGCGCTGCAGACCAACCTACACAAAACCGACCCCGCCATCGCAGCCTTCCTGACCCATCTGCTCGACGACATCGAGACCTTCAAATCGACGCTAACCCCGGACACCCTTGCCCTGATTGACAACGACACCGACGCGGCGCAGGCGCAGGTTGAGCGGTTTGCGGACCGCGTGCTTGACGGTGCCCGCGCCGACGTGCAGAATGGGAAAGCGTCCGCGCAAACGGCGAAGAAGTTTTTGGCAGCGGCGACGTTTTGGGACGTTGTTAATGTGTTTTCGTTGGAAGGTGAGGAGGCGAAGAAGGTTGCTGACAGAGTTAAGTATGCGAAATGGTGGGCGGTGAAAATTGGAAAGTGCTTGAAGGAAGGCGGTGATTTGGCAGCGCTGCAGACGGATTTGTTGATTGAGGATTTGAAAGATGGGGATGGAGAGGATGAGGAGGATGGAGACGGAGATGGAGATGGGAAGGAGGGAGATATGACGATTGGACCGGATGCAGGTGAGGATGAGGATCGGTTCCAACAGCAGCCGCAACGATCGTTTTCACCTTCTCAACCAGCCTCACAGTCCTCATATCCAGCCCCATCCGCGCCGCCCGCACCCTACTCTCCTCCACCACCTGCGTCCTACTCGCAACCTCCACCACCAGCAACCTTCTCCCCATCGCCTCCACCACGCGCACGCTACTCCCCATCTCCCTCTCCCCTACCGCCACCACAGCCGGCTGTCGTCGAACCACCGCAGCAACACCACCACCATATTACGAAGGAAGAAGTGCAGAGCATACTGTCTGAATCGGAAATCTATACGAGCTCGCAGAAACATGCGAAGTTTGCGATCTCGGCGCTGAATTATGAGGATGTGCCGACGGCTGTGCGGGAATTGGAGGCTGCGCTGAAGTTGTTGAAAGGACTGCAGGGGAAAAAATAGAGGTTGGAGATAGGAGATAGATGGAGAGGTGATGGAAGAATGAAGAAATTTCTGGGGATGGAATGGTGGATGTTTCTTTTTTGGATTGTGGGTGATATGTGAGAATGGTTTGGAAATGGGACATGCTAGGTAATGTACAGTGGGTTGAAGACGGATTGAGGTGAGGTAATAGAGATAATTAGATGATGGTTAGTGTGTACTTTAGTTGTCAATAGAATTAACATGAAAGCATTTTTTTATTTTTTTGTCTATTTCTATTTTAGAATGATGGCTCTTGAAACTGCCAAATAGTCGATACTTTGTACAGGTATAGTTTGTATCTTGATAGAAATATTAGAGTCGATAACTCAATGCTGATAAGTATTATTGGTTGAAAAACTGTACACATAGCTGGTACTGTATGTGAACGCAAGCTCTTGAAGATAGGAATCAATTGATCGATGTTAATCGATACAATTTTGTATCAAGCAGCATTGCGTCAATATATCGAATACAGCTTATGAATGTTCAAAGTGGGTATGTCGATGAACATCTCGGATACGTACGGAACTAAGGGGTCATCCAATTAAAATAAAAGCTTTGAAACTCGGGGTTTAACTTGATGTTGATTTACACTATATTGTTTGTTGGTTGTTTATTGAATATCTTTTTATAGACTAGAATTATTAATAGTACTGGTAGCCAATATCAACTAACGCAGATGCTTACCTGAATGTTGAAAGACTTTTAAAGAATTAAAATCTATTATCTTGAATATCACACTGAGCATAAAATTTGAGATTTCAGTATACGAGCATCATCACAATGGTGATTTCCTCTCTAGGGAAACCCATTTAAAAAAAGTTATCAGTGGTATTGTGATATAAATGCGAATGAAAACTTGAACACCAATTTGGTTACAATACTAAACTAACAATCTAGCACCCTGTTCAGTATATTTACTTTTCTTGCAATCTGATGGAACTGTTACCATCATGATCTAGTTGTCTGGTTGTCTTTTAGATATATACATTTATCACATAGTGTGACTAGTTAGATGTTCCTAAATTTTAATAATGGTAAAGTCAGCGCAAATTTTTCAGTATCTTTTTAAGAGTCTGCATATTATCAAAATGCTCTGTAATTGTAAGGTATTGATCAGACATGTAGACTGTTCTTCAATACACCTGTATTCATGGATCGTATTGATTTGTTTAATTCCCAGATGATTTTCCACGTTATTTCGAAAAGACGCATATCTTGAACGATACAGTAGTTTTTTAGATTGTTGTTAGATATCTGTAAGCCTTAGGCACTGCTTCGTAAATCACATATATATAAATGTACATATTGTTTGACTCATATATAAATGGATAGGCCTGGTCAACATTCAGAAGTTGACGATATCTGAACAGAGTCGCAATTGCACTGTTGTAAGTCTATCTATACTATGTCTTATTTATGGTTTATTCCCTATTTAGGTAAATACTAAATAGGAATATTTGCATTACAGTTGTAACTTTCCATACTAATTTGCTATCCTAATGACTAGTATAGACTTCAAGTATTATAAACATAGAACTGATATAAGTAATGATTCTATAAACAAGTTAATAATGAAAAAATTTATGAAATTGTTAATACGTGATTTAGTTATTATAGAACAATATTATTTGAAAAAGAAGAGATTCAATGACTAGTTTAGATATCGTGAGTTATAAACAAAAATGGGTTAGATGTTAACTTTACAGTACGTTTTTAAATAGATCTCTTTCAGTAGATTCAACCCTCTGATAATGCTAACGTGTCAGAACGTAGACTTGCTATATTTGCTGAAAATCAGATTTGTTTAATGTGACAATAATTTTCCATGTCCATTCGATCACAGAGGAAGCTATCAAAAAGGACATACAGTATGCTGCATCTTAATTTGGATTTTTCAATACCAACGCCTCAGTATGCAAAGCATGGTAGGGTTTAGAAGTACAAATCGTGAGCGCAATTCAGATGATTTCTAGACAAAACTATAAAGCTTTCGGGGCGTCACATTCTAGAGTCAACTCTATGCTTAGTTCTATAACTTCAGAGTCAACTGTGACAGCTTTGTACGAATCATGAAAATCTTGGGATTTTCTGAATCAAAACTGGAATGTAAAAGCAACATTGTAT
Organism: Geotrichum australiense; assembly: GCA_030563945.1. Classification (NCBI taxonomy): domain Eukaryota; kingdom Fungi; phylum Ascomycota; class Dipodascomycetes; order Dipodascales; family Dipodascaceae; genus Geotrichum; species Geotrichum australiense. Next base: position 2,538 of record JAJMKR010000144.1, on the reverse strand, counting down.
AAATTTGGGCGCCCATAATAAGATAGGTCAATCTTCTTTTTTTGCAAAGGCTGATCTATTGCCAACTGGCAGCAGCAAAATTAAATTATATGTACGAGCGTCGAGATAAGAACAGAGTAAATACCATCAGATTTTCCCCCTTTTAGCAAATGTGTGATTTGCATTTGAAGGCAAGTAATATTCAAGCATTACAAATATCTGGGAGGCACGTATGATTTAGTTTCTTAGGAAAAGCGTCTTTTGAAAAGCTTTAGGATCTGCCATAAGAACGGAATTCCTGATCAAGCAATTGAAATTCTGGTTCGAATTTGACATGAAGTTTTTTTACACAAACAAATGTCGGTAGTTAGACAAACAAAAGTTTGAAAAAATAAAAGTACCGTGGAAACTTCTAAAAGGGCATATAATATGTGAGACGGGAGTTGATCAAACTAAATTCAAATAATGTGTAAATAGTGATGAAATCTATCAGCAAAGTCATATGAAAACCTTTCTGATAACTTGCGACAGTGTAAGAGTTACTTTCAAAATAAGTAACATGTGTTATTTAAAAGCTAGAAATGCCCTAAGGAATCAAAATGAGTGATCACTAGTTCAAGAAAATAATAAAAACTTTTGCTGGATGGTCGAGGAAGATCTAGACCATTTAATTTGAAGATCTAGACCATTTAATTTGCGCTTTGGAATAAAAATTTGCAAAACTATATATGCATAGGGGATACTTGATTTGATATCTAAAATTTCAGTTTTTTTTTAGATAGATACCAGGTTTCTTTTTAGCAGCTCAGCGGTGCAATTTTTTTTACTTAGAAGTTTTCTTACAAAGGTTTTATGACGCTCTTTTTTCTCAAATCTTTAATTTTTGTTCAAATTCTAACAAAGATTCTCATGTTATTAGCATTTTTAAATAATGTTGAAAATCATCTTGTGAAGTTCATATAGTAATTGTTGACATTGACAGCTACCCAATCTTAGATATATTTTGCGTACGTTGTATTTTTATCTATTAGAGAAGAAACAACGGCAGTCAAAAATAATCTAAACTAACAGACTGATAGTTTTATATTATAAAAAACAACTGTATATACTGTACTTCTAAGCCATAAATGTCTGTAAAGTCTTTTAAACTAGAGAAAGACATTTTCCACTGGGATATTAATAATAGTTGAGCTGTAGGTACGAATCGAAACTTTGAAACCAAATACCATACGTTTATTTCTATATGGCCTCGTCGGGTTTACTTTTCAGTACTGAAATTATGCGATCAAAAATTGACAATACCAAATCTCTGCCTGTTGAACTGGTTTAAAGTAAACTAGAAAATGATTTTCTTTGAACTTCAGGGTACATCATTCTAATGATTCAAATCTTACTTATCTAAATCTAACGAGAAAACTGCTACGGCTAACCGGTACCAAAAGAACTCATTTTCTTCTATAAATTATACAGTATGTAAGTTTTGCTTATTATCACACAGCGCAACCGACCATGACATATGGGCTCATTCTACATTAAAATGAACACAAGAATTTATCAGGAAATGAATTGATACATCTTGTTAATTGTCTTGTTGCTTAGATGGGGTATTATGATTTAGAAAGAGAACTGAAAGATTAATTTTTAACCAATTTATTGTTTAATTTCTTTTTGAGTCAGGACAAGCCTGAACACAAATATTGTAACTAACAATAGTCAGTCACTTATTCATGATCAGTAAATTTTCCTGCGCAAAATGTTTTATATAAATTTCATCTTAAAAACAAATCACAGATAATATTACAGTGAGTAAGAAAGACATCCAATTAACGCTCAGAGGTTAGTCTTAACAATCAGGGTTGCAACAAGTGCTATATACAAATGGTATTGTTTTTCTAAGCTGCAAGTTCTGCTTGAAATGAGCGTTCATTTATATATATATATTGACTATAAAAAATGAATTGAATTGGTCTAAATATCAAATGCAAAGTGAGCCCTCTTTTTGCATACAGTTGACAATTCGCACTGCAACAGCTTTGAATGAAAAAACTTTTACAGCAAACAGTAAGAGCAATTTATTTATTTATAATCAGTTTATTGTCCTATATATATCAAATAGCTTAAAAAAATTTACACTTATAAATATACAAATAATGTTAATAACAATGAAGAAGACATGTAAATGTGGTTCAGTAAACCAATTCATTCATTCATAATCAGTTTATTGTCCTATGTCAAATAACTTATAAAAAATTTAAACTAATAAATAAAATACAAACAATGTTAATAACAATGAAGAAGACATGTAAATGTGGTTCAGTAATAAAACCGAACAATCTGCGTTGCGACGAGGCTCACTATTCATTCATTCATTCATTCATAATCAGTTTATTGTCCTATGTCAAATAACTTATAAAAAATTTAAACTAATAAATAAAATACAAATAATGTTAATAACAATGAAGAAGACATGTAAATGTGGTTCAGTAATAAAACCGAACAATCTGCGTTGCGACGAGGCTCACTATCTCGTGCGTTACTGTTGTATGAATACTTTTGTAT
>JAJMKR010000143.1:23201-50134 GCA_030563945.1 Geotrichum australiense | reverse complement strand
AATCTGATCATTCCACCAGAGAAAGTTGTGGCACAGCCGTGCATAGTTAAGATATAGCACATATTCTTTTGACATAAGACTTATTCTAGTTAATTTTAGCCAATTTTAGCCAATTTTAGCCAGTTTACTATGGGCTAAAAATTTTAGGTGTCCAAAATTTTTAGCCACTAAAAAATCAATTTTCGCAACAACACTACAAATTTGAAATTACCAATATTATGTACCATCTATATTCATACCACAGAATTCTCAAGAAACGACTCATAAAGCAAAAAAAAATTCTTCCATCTTTATCACCTTTTTGACGAGAAAGTTCTAATAACAGTATTTCTGTTCTTTATATGCCATTGAATGATATGTACTAAATGTCAATAATTTATTTTGATAACAGATATACAATGATGAAAGTTAAGACTCGTTGTTTTCTATTGAGTATGTATCAAGATGACGCTTTCAATCACACTAAAAATATAAGTTTACTGCCCAAGTTATAGTCTAGATGGCTTTCCAATGATGATCTTCTATAAAAGCCCTAAATCTGTCTGTAAGCACATAATTTATACCAGTCAGAAACCAGTAAAATACCACTCTTTGCTCGAAAATCGCCAAATTACAAGCTGTACAAGCCGGTTAATATTAAATCCCAGTAGCTTAAAACTGGTTCTTTGAACCATTTCTGTCAAATTAAAAATTACAACGCGAACAATTTCTAATTAGGTTAATTTATTTTAGTGTTATGTTAAACTGTAACTCATATCTGTGTTGAAATGAAACGCACAAAATGGAGAGGAAAATAATTGAGATGATAGTGATACCGACAATCAATAAAATGCAAAAAGCGGTCATTGACAGAAATCAGAAGTACTGTAAAAAAGTAAGGATATTAGCCTGTTTGCATGCAGGAACCTAAACAATTCCATGAATAACAAAAAGTACGTGAATTAATACAGTGTTAATAAATTAGCTGGGATGTGATATCAGAAATTTATATATAAGACTGTGTATTTTTGACCAGCTTAGGGGTTTAATGTCAAGCAACTCAACAAACCACCTTCTTTTAAAAAACATATTAGCAAATGAAAATTATGGAATCAGATTTGAGCACTTTCTGGATGCGCGCAGAGGAGACTACATATATTTACTATTATTATTTAGCTTTATACTACGATCCAATTGTCAGGAAAGATGGTGATGGTAAATTTTTCAAAAAACGTTTGGCGTATATCTTTACAAATTGTTACTTGTAACTCGTGTGCTTAATATTAGTTTATTTAATATATAGACTGAGTGTGTGTGTGTGTGTTATATGGCCAATTATATGTAAAAAAGATTGAAGCTTGTATGTATATATTTGACCTCTTTAATGTAAAATAACACTTCAACTAGCTAGATGACGGCGTTCATTTTTTTGTGACAATAATATTTCTGTATGTCAAGCATTTTGTATCATACGAAATGGTTGACCTAATATATACAAACAAACAAGCTAGCTGTGAAAAAGAGTGTAATACGAAATATATAATTGCAAAAAGAAAACTGCATGAGTATACGAGAGCCAATCAGTTCATTCACAATCCGTCAATGTTTTACCTCAAAGCAGGTTACAAGTTTTGCTACCTGGTAAACTACGTATACCGGCAATAAATAGTGTGCTTGTACAGTAAGTACGAATTCTGTTCAAATTTCTTATTGATGTTGGCTCAATATATTCGGTAGCAGCATTCTGTGCCCAATATCAATCTTAGCCTACTGTATTATGTTAAGTGCTTTTCAAACATTCAAGTTACAAATTGTGTTACTAGCAACGAGAAACGTAGGTTGAAATTGACTTAATTATACGTAATTTGCAATCTGAGTAATTCAATGAGCTCAGGCTTTTTGGTCTAAGAGTCGTTGATGGGTTTATGCGTTTTTAGTTACGAGTGTGCTTTAGAAAAAGATAAAGAAAACCTCCAACCTGCAAGCTAGATATTATACTCTAGTCAAGTTTCAAAAAGTAAACTAGTAAATGACGGAAATTTCTTAAAAAATTATAGCTTCCCATGGAAGAAATACTTGAATATCAGTTTTTCTTAAAAATTTTACAGATTCCTACTCGTATACTAAGAGCCACTGCTTTCTTCTTTATCAAGAAATTTACAAAAGTTTTCAAATTCAATGGCGAGTAATGATATAGTCTTTGCTACTGAGATAATATTCAATTTAGATTGATAGTGCATTTCATTCATAATAAGTGCTGGAAACACTATTATTATTGAGGCTTTGTCAAAAAGTAACGGTTGTCATAACACGGGCTGTTTTGATCTATTTAGTAAATCCACTCAGGACATACTGAAACCCAAGACAACAACCAAATGGTCTGACTCCTTGTTAGCGTCACGAACCGGTGAAATGGCCAGAGCACATAGATGATGAACTTTCTTAAAAGCAGTGTTGGATGAACGAGAAAATCTTAGAAAGAAACTAACTAATCTAATAACATCCTTTTGTAAATGTAATGTCTTAATTAGTTGGCAGGAGAATACTCAACCAACCAGAGAATAGTAAACGTATTTTCCAGGACTTGAGTAATCAACAAAACCTCGGTATGTTTGACACAAATTTTTTATAAGTTATTTGACATAGGACAATAAACTGATTATGAATGAATGTTTGACACCCAGTCTGAATGAATGAATGAATGAATGAATGAATGAATGAATGAATGAATGTCTTCTTCATTGTTATTAACATTATTTGTATTTTATTTATTAGTTTAAATTTTTTATAAGTTATTTGACATAGGACAATAAACTGATTATGAATGAATATTTGACATAGGACAATAAACTGATTATGAATGAATGAAACAATTGTAGGTTTAGCAGCCTTATATAAAATTTCAAGCCCCATATTGCACAAAAATCCGGCTACTGATCAAAAATATAGGTAAAGCTAAAATTTGATGCTCAATATATTGCAACGATATGTGATTAAACGACCGTAGGCTTTCAGAACAAAATTTATACTTTTAAATAGACGTTTTTCAAGCTAAAGTTGTCTCAAATTTAGGGGAGTGTATAGGCCAGTTTTGAAAATTCTTAAAGAAAGGGTTGTATAGTGTAGTGGTCATCACATCAGATTTTGATTCTGGGAACCCCGGTTCGATCCCGGGTACGACCTAGCTTTTTACATTTTTGTCAAAGCAAGAATGAGATGCAGATGGTGGCTACACGCACCAGCAGCAATTTTGTTCAGTGAATCATTGTTAGAAATGAAACCGCCAGGAACTGGTGAGCTCTACTATAACTCACCCTCTTTTTTGGTTGTTTGAGTCATACATGCAAGAAAATTCCCATGACGCAACTTTTCTATTATTGTCCTTCCTAAAGTTCAAGTTTTCTTTTGAACAAGCAGTAAATTTTTAGACTTTTTTCAATCTCCATTTAAAGTATTGGTGTGACTATTATAGAAAAGTCAAAACTTAACAGTTGAGCCTGACACAACTTTTAGGATTCACTTAGAACCATAATGCTAATGATGATTGGACTGTTTACTTTTGTGTGATACTATAGAACGCTTAGCCAGACCTGTTAAATCTGTCAGATTTTATGTCGAACTGCTTTACCAAAACTATCTGAGATGTTTAGTATGCTTTATATAAGTTTACATGTACCGAATTTAATCACTAACCGAGGAAGACTCATTTTTCACTTAGCATGGTAAAATTTCAAAGTTTTGAATTTGTGAACTTTCACCTGCATTATCTGCCTACTAGATCACGTGAATGTCCATTTCTGGCTAGACTACTGTTCACTAAATTAGATGTACTGCAAGCGTCTACCTGAACTCATTGCATTGCACCTGTAGAGATTTCCATCAAACCGAGCTTAAAACTCGATATACTTTTTCTCTTCTTTATAGCCTGTTATCCATTTGATTATTCTTCCTTTCAACTTTTTTCTTTCAATCATTTATTACTAGAAACTCACTTTCAACTTTACGGTTGCCTTGCTTCAGCTTTTGTATCATGAAGCGAAATTTAACTGTCATCAAACGCTCGTATGGTGATTTTGCCCACCATGCAGAACCTGGATCGTTTATACAATCACTGTCGTCTTCTACATATCCGAAAGACTCAAAGGTTATAAACTCGCGGCACTTTTATCAGAACACTGTTGTAATGGACTGGATTAAGCGACAACCCAGACCGGTATCACTACGACAATTGGCCTTTTTTGGGAGAAAGCTAACGAAGGAAAAACTGATCTCGTCAGGACAATTTGTTCAAGAAGAACTGCCAATTAGACTGGCGCATAGAATCAGAGACATGCAAGAAATGCCATATGGAGTCATCAGTAACCCTCATCTTAGGACAGTATACGAAATGTACTACCTAGCATTCAATAAGTTCAGAAAGGTACCAAAAATCAAAACCCTAGAAGACAACGACCGATTCTGTTTGATTCTGAACGAATTACTAAATGAGCATCTCTCAATCATACCCAATCTAGTTATGGGAGCAATAGAATGCTCTTTAAGTGAATCTATCACTTCCGAACAGCTGGATGGCTTCATGAGATCATTGCTATGCTCCAGAATATCGCGGAGAGTAATAGCAGAACAACATCTGTCTCTTACAAGCAATTTCAAAAAGGGCACTTATAATATAGATCAAGATCCCAATTACATTGGTGCAGTATTTTTACAGTGCAATGCCAAAGATGTCGTTGAAACTTGCTGGCAACAAGCAAAGAAAGCAATTCAGGATCTATTCCCAAACGAAATCATGCCAGAAATAATCATTGAAGGGCTAACGGACACTAATTTCCTATACATGAAATCGCATCTTGACTACATCATTGGAGAAATAATTCGAAACTCGATTGAAGCAACTGTCAAAACTCACATAGGTCAAAAACCCCCGCCGATATTGGTCTCCATCACAAGCACTGCGAAAACTATTGTCATTAGGGTTTCAGATCAAGGCGGCGGTATTCCAAATGACATTCTTCCGCATATCTGGAGTTTTTCGAAAGGACCCAGGTCTCACAAAAGACTGGACAATTTCAAACAGGTACCCACTCTTGCCGGAGTATCTGAGGAGGTTGGGAATGATGCCTCAATGAGATACGAGAATCTTATAATAGATTCACCACGCATTAACAATGTCAGTTCGTTGGCTTCACTAAGTTCAAGGCCTTCTAACTTGAAGCTTGGAATGGGATTGCCCTTGTCAAAGGTGTACGCTGATTATTGGGATGGCCACTTGGACCTGTACTCGCTTGAAGGGTATGGAGTTGATGTATTCCTAAGAATTTCGAGATTGGGCAACCAAAACGAAAAACTACAGCTAGATAGGGTCTAAATAACAATCTAATACTGTTTAGGTATTCAAGTATATCGGGTTCAATATATTTCGCATGCACTTTTAGGCATACCTCTGGACACTTCTCTGTACAGGTAGTGAGTTGGCTTGAATACAATAAACTTATTCAAATCAATCTAACTAGAGCAAGATATGCGCTGTAGCGTAATTTTTTTCTTTTGATAATAATACACAGTTTATACAAGTCACCCCAACATGCACTAACACAACAACAATCAGTACAAAATGGTAAATAGTGAGAATAGCGTTTGGAGTTTCAGTGATATGGAGAATTCAGAGCCTAAAGAGCTCAGTCACATGACGATCCAGACCAGTTGCGGTTCTATTGATTCAATAAAATCTTCTTAGGATCTCAATGATTCTCTCGGAATATTTTCCGAATCATACCATGAGGACCATACCTAACAATGCCGAAACTGAAACCCGATAACCAAAAGACCCAGGGTGAGGTTCTCTCACTCACCAAGCAGGCCAAAGCCAGAATCGTGAAAGAAAACATGATATCCGGGCTCCCCACTAACCAGCCCATCATGGCAGGAACCCCGTCCCTCGAATCGTTCCTGAATAAACCTACACAAGAGCTAGGCCTCCCCCGCAACCACGAAGCGTCCCTAGTGGGATGGAACCTGGTAAAAGCTCCGATATCAGAAACCGATCCGTTCTACATATTTCACCAAGCGTTAGAAGCTCATCTCGCTTTAGAACAGAACAAAAAACACAAAAAGCCAAAGAAACCAAAGAAAAAACCAAAGGACCAGGCGCCCAAATACCACACCACATTAGAATGTTTTTTCTGCCGCGAAGTAGGGCACCTCGTAATTGACTGCCCGCAACTAAAACGTCCCGAGACCTCCCACAAGCCCCGAAAATCGCTGTACGCCCGGCTCAAACCAACCCCAACCGAGTCCTTCCCTTCTCTCCCCAAGGACTCCAAATGGCCCTCCGACCACCCAGTACGGTACAAGCTGTGGGTCTTTGCGTTTTCGGGGAACTACCATATCACGAACGATCGCCGGGAGTTTACGACGTTCCGCGAGGTCTCGTGGCACTTCCGGAAGGGCGACTCGTATGTGCCGGTGCGAGGCGTGGGGACGGTCCCTGTGGTGCTCATTGATGTGGTGCTGAAGAGACAGTGCAGGTATTTGCTGAGGAATGTGCTGTATGTGCCGAGTCGGATGTCGAGTTGTATATCGATGGATGAGTTTGTGAATAGGAACTCAGAAGGTGTGGTGTTGTGTGAGGAAGGCGCGTATGCAAATTTGGATGGAAAATTTTATATGGCTTCGATTCGGGTCTCGTCCAGTCTGGAATGCTTAACTCTTGTTAAGAATTGATGAACACTGAATTGTTATTTATTTGTTAAATAGTACGTACATGCTATGCTATTATGGTTTTTGCTTCAGTATTGGTTTCATTAATGACCAAGGCTCAGTATGTGGGCCTTCAAAAAGTTGTATTGTGTACAGTACAGTATAACACTTGTAAGCTCAGCATATTGGTATTTTTTATTCCTCTACACAAAAAATCTTTTGCTAAACCTCAGTCTTAAAGCTAGCACGATGCAGGTACCTATTTTATTCAATTCTCCATTCACGATTAGCTCACTGGCATATATCGCATAAGTAGCTGAAATTTCAATCAATGAATAAGATACAAGCAGTATTACCGGTAATGAACAAAGACATGTGATTGATAGTCTAGTTGAACTTTAGACGATACCACAAGTGCCACTGTCTTGTGGAATACAAGTACAGCCTTTGAAATGTGGCCAGCTTTTTTCTAATTTCACTTGATACCATGTGAAATATTCAGCCACTGTTATATTCATTGAACCAATGCTCTAAACAATGTTTGATATCTTGTCATTGATTTATACAAAATATCTATTTGTGTATATGAATAGCTATAATCTAGATACAGAATTGTTAAACTCATTGGCTGAGCATATCATTCGTTTACTACAAAGAAAAAGTTAGTATATCTTGAGACCTGAAAATTCAAAAACACATTCTTACCCTGAGGGGACTAAATTTCAGAGGAACCAAAATATTGGACTCCATCTTGTCAATCAATTTGACTGTCTCATGAACCTAAAAGCACAATTTGTTAGCCAGAATACCTTTGCACTAGTTGAATTTTTTCAACACTTACTGTATCGGCCCATCCAGGCAATTCCCAGCACTTTTCTCTACTAATCTTTCTGTGCTCCAAATCAGCAAACTGCCAAAGATGGTACACTCTGTTCAGCTTTCCCATTTGGGAGAACCAAGCTCCGACGGGCTCCATGACTTGTTTTCTGCACTCCAAGCCTCTCTTCCAATGTTGTTCCCACTGTAGCAATCTTCCTGCGTAGATATCATAAGTTCTAAGTTCAAAAATTCCGCCAAAATTGTGTGGCTTTGCTGTTCCACCCCAGAAATCAAACTCTTGTGTTAAATCGGATTCGCGGGAACGAAGAAGTGGTCGAAGCTTCTCAAGATAAGAAATGTACTTGGGGTTGGAGTGCACGACGTTTTGGGTATGGTGAAATCCGGGGTAACCTTTATATTCCCAAATGTGGACTAAGTAAAAACAAAAACACCATAATTAGCAACATATTAATTGAGTGACGTCTCACTAAATATCCAACAACACGTCATAATGTAAAGTGTGGGGTACTTACTGTAGGTGTCCATATCACCAACCAAGGTTCTCCAGCTTCCTACCAAGTGTACTTCATTGGACTTGTCGCCTGCTACTTCAGGGTACATTTCGGAGCTATGAAAGAAAGTCAGCAATCCATATATGTAGGGTCAAACACTTGTAATTCAGCAAAAATATACTTACACAAGATCAAGATACTCCAACGCTTTTCCAGGAATTACTTTGTGAGTAACAACTTCGTGAACATATTTCCCTCTCATCAATGTTTTGGAGAACGACTGTTCCAACTGCTCGACTTCCTTTCTGCTTTCAGCCGATCCATAAAGAAACGACTTGAAAAGTTTGGGAGCATATCCTTTTGCATTGTCGTGCTCATCAGATTCTTTGGCATCTGCAGCTTCTTTTCTCAATTCCTGCAAAGTTGGGTTTTGCTCTGGGTACTGCAGTTAGAAAGTGGGGTAAACACATAGTAAACTCACAGTAAAAAACAGCCTTACATACGAAGTTCTTCAAAATATTTTTCCAATTGAACTGCTTTGATTTCAGCAAAAGAAGGTAGACGCTTGGATTTTAACAATTGACCTGAAGATGAAAAGCTCCTAAGTAGGCGAGGGTAGAGTGAGCTAGTTCTGTTGTATCTGATCATAGTGTGGACTGAGAGACAAGTGGGGGAATGTTTACTGAAAATAGTGAAGTGGATGAAGTTAGAATAAAAACTGAAAAAAAAAAAAAAAAGTCAACTTTTATATTCACAATACGTACAGTACAATAAATAGATTTTTGGGTATTGCGTGGATAGGATAGACAGAATTTATAAACAATGATCTTCCCTTTCGTCCTGACACGGACTGACTCCAGTGAAAGTGACATGGCTAGCTCATTGTAACAACTTAAGTTGACTCCAATTAGTTTAAGTTTAACCTAAATTTTATACCTTAGGTACTGTACTGTAGGGAATTTAAGACTTCGGCGGTATTATAGATGAATCGTGAAGGAAAATGACATCCTGCAACTTTACAAAACTCAACATATCTTACTGTACAAGAACCGTTCAGTCTTCAAAGAGGAAGCACCAATAAATAGAAGAGCGAAAAGCATCAAATTCCACGTACTGCAAACAAAGGCAAATGCTTGACGTTGTATGATTATTCAAAATTGCGAAAGAAAAGAAATAGTATGACCACCCAACTAATAACTGGTGTGTACTTTGAAGAATGAACACCTGACCCTTGAGCTCTGCTATAAACGACAATAGTCTGAAAATCGACTATGGCAACTCATTGGCAATCCACATGAATGACATAGAGTCAATGATTCATATATCACCAAATATGCTATCTATATCGTTTTTAGATTTCTTCTTTTTCTTCTTTCCTTCATCACCCTTCTTCTTTTTCTTCTTAACCGGCTGGTCATTAAATAAATCACCTGGTTCTGATATTGGTCTTTTTAATTCGGTTAGTTCCACCAAAGAAACCTCTTCTCTTGATATCGACATTCCCAGATCGATAGTCTCAGATTCAACCTTGGATTTTTTTGTACTGTCTAAGCCTTTATAGTAATACAAAGCAATTGGCTTGATTAGGTCATATATTTTAGCTGTTGCTCCAACTAACGTAAATGCCATAGCCAGAAATGCTGCCTGTGCCAACATGCCGTGAAAGATTTTCCTGCAACTGGGTATCAACTTTTTGTACATAAACCATGCTAGCTTTTGAGCCTTTATCGATTCCGTCCACTTGGTATTCGAAGTTTCGTCAAGAAGTTGGAAGCAACGTCTTCTCAGCATGTCGAAATATCTCCACCAATAAGACACATGGTGCTGATTTTTACTCTTATAGTATATGATATGAAGTAGCTCTGACTCTGTTTGGAGTGACTTCCTGTCAAATATATCCATGCATATGCTCATATCTCTTGATCGAGAGTTCAAGACTCTATGACAGTATGGCTCAATGATGAGTATGACACCTGCACAAATTTTTTGTGAGATACGAACGGCTGACATGTCTGCCCTTGCCCATTATCCCAGCGTGAAAGACTTTTGTCAATTGTCGTAGAATACGCCCCAACCCTAACTCCCAACAGCCCTGAAAATTATTTTATTGATCCTTTCTCGGCTCTAAAACTTCTTTCTGCAGATATTCAAACCACTTGACAAATATATTAAAACATGGGTAAAGCGCAAAAAAAGCATGGTAAGGGTCGTTTAGATCACTACTATAGACTTGCAAAAGAAAAAGTATGTTTAAATCTATTTTTCTGAGTCAAAGGAAAGAATTCTAACCAGCTCATAGGGGTATCGTGCTCGTTCCTCATTCAAAATTGTTCAAATCAATCAAAAATTTGGTCACTTCTTAGAACGTTCAAAAGTTGTCATCGATTTGTGTGCTGCTCCAGGTTCTTGGTGTCAAGTTGCTTTGGAATGTTGTCCAGTTAACTCTCTTATCATTGGTGTGGATTTAGATCCCATCAAACCCCTCCCCAATGTTATCACGTTTCAGAGCGATATTACTACCGAACACTGTCGTTCTCAATTACGATCTTACATGAAAACTTGGAAGGCCGATACAGTTATGCACGATGGTGCTCCTAATGTTGGTATGGCGTGGGCTCAGGATGCTTTCACACAGTCCGAGTTAGTGTTGCAGTCTTTAAAATTAGCGGTTGAATTTTTAGCTCAAGGTGGTACATTTGTTACTAAAGTTTTCAGATCAAAGGATTATAACAACCTTATGTGGGTCTTCCAACAATTCTTTGATAAAGTAGAGGCCACTAAACCTCCCTCTTCAAGAAATGTTTCTGCTGAAATTTTCGTCGTTTGTAGAGGTTTCAAGGCTCCCAAAAAAATTGATCCCAGACTGTTGGATCCCAAAGCTGTCTTCGAAGAATTAAGTGAACCAAAACAAAACAATCAAGCAAAAGTTTTTAACCCAGAGAAAAAGAAAAGAAAGAGAGATGGTTACGAAGAAGGAGACTATACACAATTTCATATCATGCCAGCGATGGAATTTGTAAAAGTGGAAGATCCTATTGAAGCTTTAGGGTCTCTGAATTCTATTGTTTTCGATCATAAAGCAGACCCCGAGCTAAAACCTTTAAGAAAAATGGCTACAACTACAGATGAACTATTAGAATGTTTCAAGGATTTGAAAGTTCTGGGAAAGAAGGAATTCAAACAAATTCTCAAATGGAGGAAGGCAGCAAGAACTTTGCTCGGATTGGACGAAGTCGAAGCCAAAAAGTCTCTTGTCGAGACAGTGGAAGAGGAAGAAGTCGATGAAGATACTAAAATTGAGCGAGAGCTGGCAAGCTTGAAAGAACGAGAGCAGGCACGAAAGAAGAGGGAAAAGAGACGGGACAATGAGCGAAAACAAAAAGAGATTATGAGGATGCAAATGAATATGGATACACCTATGGATATTGGTCTTGAAGCTGGTGCACAAGATCAATCTCTATTCAACTTAAAGCACGCCGAAAAATCTGGACAGTTGGAAGCTCTTTCTAAAGGTAAAAAAGCATATATTCCGAAAGACGAAGAAAATCGTACAGAGTTTATGGATATTGGAGATGAAATAGATGATAGAAGTGACGACGAGGTTGTGGACGATCTCGAGGTTGCATTAGATGACATGTATGCTCAATATAAGGAAAGAAGAGCACAATCGGATGCTCGAGCCAAAGCCATGAGAGCGCGTGATGAATCAGAAGATGAAGAGTGGTATGGTTTCCAAAATGACGACAAATCTGGAAGCGATACTGATTCTGAAGACGACATGGTAAAAGAAAATGAAGAAGATTCTGATGATGATGAAGGCATCACAAAGCTTATAGCTACCCTGAGACCAGAAAAAGAAAACGGTCTTAGTCGAAAGGCAAATATCTTTTTCAGTAACCCGCTATTCAAAGATGCTGCATTAGCTGACTCGCTAAATGAGAAGGCTTCAGAAGAACAGCCCGCTACGAAGAAGCAAAAGAAAGACTCCAAGAAGGTTATAGCGGCACCCCCTGCAGAAAACAAGGCTGTCACTACAAAAGAAGAAGCCAATCATAATAGCGAAACAGAAGACGAGGCTGAAAGTGAGGATGAAGATTTTGAAACAGTTCCTGTAGATGACAATGAAGCATGGGAAGAAAATGTGGAGAAGAAAGAAGTCACAGCAGAAATTGTTACAGCCCAAGCTATGACGCTAGCTCATGAAATTGCTCTTGGTCACAGAAATAAGCATACAATTGCGGATGAGGGTTATAACCGTTATGCCTTCCGTGATCGTGATGGCCTTCCTGACTGGTTCCTTGAGGACGAAAAACAGCATAGTCATATTTCTAAGCCTATTACTAAAGAAGCTGTTGAGGCTATAAGGGCTAAATTTAAGACTCTCAATGCACAACCGATAAAGAAGGTCGCAGAAGCTCAGGGCAGAAAGAAGTTACGTGCTATCAAGAGACTTGAGAAACTTAAGAAGAAGACTGATATTATCAATGAAGACGAAGGAAGATCAGAGCGTGATAAAGCTGAGGAAATTCAAAGAATCACCAAGAAACTCACTGGTAAAAAGAAGGATAAGCCTAAGGTTACAGTCGTTCCCGCTAAGGGATTTAATAGAGGGCTGCAAGGTAGACCTAGAGGCATCAAGGGTAAATATAAGATGGTTGACGGTACATTGAAGAATGAGATGAGAGCATTGAAAAGAATCCAGAAGAAGAGAAAGAAATGATCTATACGCTAAAATATCGGTCAGTTTAACTCTTACTATAATTTTATATTTTATATCTATTTTTTACTTTTAGATATGGGCCAAAATCTTGTAGACTTTTGAAAGTCCGTGAGTATATGTGGAGATCGCTGAAGGTGGTGTTTCATGTATCAAATATATTGACACTAAACATGCATTGCCTGAATTTAGAAACATTCAGGGCACCAGAGCATGATGGATTACAAATTTCTTAATTTAGACGCATTTGGGAGGAATCTAAAAATTTTTTCTCCCAAATGTTAAATTAAATTATGTGAACAGGGTGTAAATTAATTTCTGTTGTGTCTCAATCTCCCGTTTTGTTCAGTGTTTAATCTTCTTCATAATTTCACAAAACAGAATTTCCATCTGTTATGCATTTTTTTATATACATTCAGACCTTGTGATTAATCGTTAAAAAGAAAGATTATTTATATTATGTTGAAATTCAAACCTGCAAAACTTCCCGAAGCAGTTTCGGTGAAGCCGAGTAATTACATCAAAATTAGGCCCGATAAGAACTTGCTGGCTGAAATAAAAAATAGAAAGCTGCAACAAAGTGGGCTACAGAATGGCGGTGGTAAGGATAATGAGGAAAGCGAAGGCAGTTCGAGTAGCGAGGAATCCGAATCTGAATCTGAATCTGAAGACGAAGACGAAGACGACAAGGACGATGACGACTACAAGGATGAAAAAGCAAGCGACGAGGAGCCCACAGAACCCACAAAGAAATATTCCAGTGATGAGAGTAGCGATTCCGACGATGAAACGGTTTTTTTCGACTCAGTTACTGAGCCACAACAACCCAATATAGAGAACAAAACTACATACACAGTTCTTGAGCTGAACCAAGATCCAAACGATAAGGGATCGCGACCAAACAGTCGAATTCAAAAGTCATGGCCTACTAATACACGGTCCCCACGAGGTCTATTAAACTCTGGCGTTACCTGTTACATGAACAGCGCAATCCAAATGTTTTTTCATATTCCTCCGTTTGTCCAATTCCTGCACCAAGTGTCCCAAAACAAACAAGCATCCGTGTCGCGTACATCTGTTACTAGCCTTCTTGCCACATTACAAAATAAGCTACTTGACCAGAACATTACGCGTAACGTCTACCCAAAAGCCATAATTCAAAGATTAGATGATATCAATCCTTTAATGTCACCTTGGGAACAAGAAGATTCCCATGAATACTTTATGTCACTGTTATCTCGTGTACAGGAAGATACTGTTCCACCAGGACAAAAATTGAGAAGTTCTATTATACATGAAATATTCGGAGGAAGTTATGAACAGAAAGTGACATGCCAAAAGTGCCGTGCTGTGTCAACGACACATCAAGACTTCTATGATATGACTGTCTCTTTCAGTGCAAAGGAGAAAAAAGCTAAAAAGTTCACGTTACAAGGATCGATTCGTGAATTTTTCAGTCCAGCTACTATTAAGCTTGAAGCTAATAAAAAAGGTAGTGGCT
The DNA here is from genome assembly GCA_030563945.1 of Geotrichum australiense. Lineage (NCBI taxonomy): Eukaryota > Fungi > Ascomycota > Dipodascomycetes > Dipodascales > Dipodascaceae > Geotrichum > Geotrichum australiense. The sequence continues at coordinate 35,907 of JAJMKR010000143.1, read as the reverse complement.
ATGAATGCGAAAAATGTAAAGAACGAACCACTGCTATTACTGTCAGTAAGATAGAAGAGCCAAGTGAATACCTTCCTATAAATATTAAAAGGTTCAACTTCCGGGATAAATCAAGCCGAAAAATCAAAGATGGTATTGAGTATCCTATGGAGCTAGACCTGACAGAGTTTTCTACAACTCCTGAAGTTCCTTTGAAGTATAAACTTATTAGTGTTACTTTACATGAAGGCAGAACCACTAGTAGTGGCCATTACGTTGCGTTCTGCAAACAACCCAATGGCTCATGGGCTTTATATGATGATGAAAGTGTGAGGAAAACAAATGATAAAAGCGTTTTGAAACACCAAGAAGCCGCTTACTTTCTCCTCTATGCCCGACTCACTCCAGTTCCAAGCACTACATCCTCTGCTCCTGCATCCCCTGCAAAAGCTCCTTTAGTCAGACCCAATCTGAAACGAAGCAACACCTCACCTGAGCAACCTGCTGTCAAGAAATCCAAACTTCCCGAGCTCAAAACCAAACATGGAAACAAATTTCGTAGGTCATCTTCACTACCAACATCTCCCACATTCAAAAAATCTCATGGAACACCAAACAAAGTCTCAATCCACTCTAACTTTACGCGCCTAAAAGAAAAAGCCAAGAAGAGAAAACTGAAATTACAATTGAAGAAAAAGAAGAAATCCGAGAGCGGTGAAGGTAAAAAGTCGGCTAGCGGGTCAAGCAAGAAGGAGGAAGACAGGAAACGTATCAGTCAAGAGATTGACTCGATCTTTGGATAGATTATTGTCACTAAATAAATTGCATTATCATATTCATATTCATCTTTTTTTCAGTGTTTTTTTTTGAAGAAAAAAAACAACTTATAATAAATAAAAAAGTTCTATTGTTTTTGTTACGTTTCCGATTTATTGCACTTTATGATTGTACTGCAGTAAAATAATTTACCTAAAAATATCTAACGTATTGTTTGTGGAGTCTTTTATTTTGAGACGACTCATGGTGTAGTCTTGAAAAGACTGTTTTGCTATGGATATATTTACTATGGTTTGTTCTTATTTACACGGATATATCGAAGCCATTCAAGTAAACAGTCTCATTTAGATTTACCATGACGATCAATATTTTGTAGGTTAAACTAATATTGTACTCAGTTCATTCATTTACAAAATCCACCAAACACCGATAACTTCGCAAGTATATTACCACAGAGTTCTCAGTTTCCGAACATCAATTACACCCGATGGCATACAGAAATCGTCTTTCACCTTCAAGTATCTAACCGCCGGCCCATAGCACATTGCCAATACCTCTTTCTCTTTTCCATTCATGCTACTAAACTCTCTGACAATCTCTGTGATGTCCAGCAGCGGTCCATTTAATTTGTTTGAAGCGATATGCAAAGTCTGTAAACTCTCATGGTCCACAAGATTGTGTATCGCAAATGCATTTGTGTCAACAACAGCGTAACAAGTCTTCAAGCGTGGTGCCCGTCGTAGCACCTCAAGTAAATCGACATGATACTCATTGTTTTCCAGCTCAAGACACTCGATTCGAGAAAGAATGTGCATGAGATTTTCAGGAATACTAGTTTCCAGTAGGAGATTTGTAAGTGTCTCGAAATTTTGGGCAATAATGCGCTCAAGGAGCAAAAAACTTGGAGATGATTCATTGTAAAAGGCAAGAGAGCGTAAGTTATAGAATGGAATATTGTTGAAGGGATCCAGCGTTTCTTCGAAATTACTGTATACATTTATCTCCAGATGCGTTATATTGTGAAACCGGGTATAATCAGTTGGTGGGGTAGAAATCAACATCAAGTCACTGATTGTTAGACATTCAAGGCGAGGTGGAAGATAGAGATCTTTATAATTGCCTGCATCTATCGACAGTTCTAACTCTTCGAGTCGTTCGTGGTTTTGAAGAAAGTACCCAACATCGCCAATGCTTATATTTCCTGGCGGGGGTTCAAATTCGGGTGACCATCCTGCTCCAAGATATATAACAATCAATCTTTCGAGCTGCGTAAGTTCCGTTAAAATCTGCAAGAAAGATTTTTCGACATAGAGCAAGCTATCAATTCGTACTTTTAATGAAACGACGTGCTTTTTTATCACCGGTATCTTGACCAAAAGAGGCACAATAACACCCCACGATTCGCTCGTTTCCTGCACAATGTGACATTTCAAATCCGTATTTTTTTCAAACAACTTCGTCCATGGCACCAAGTATTTTTCCTCATCAGTTCCCTTATCCGTCAACGACAACGTGACTTCCCTCAACTGCGACATGAGCTCCGTTGGAATTTCGATTTCTGTCGTCGAGACGTGCAGATGCCTGATCCACTGGAACTTCCAAGACGGCTTGTCCACAATATTATAAAAGATCTCCGGGAATTCATAATGGGTGAAAGAGTTGTGTGGCACGCAATGATCTTCAAAGATACCCAGTGTATTTTTTGATTCTTTCGGCACAACTGCAGTGTACGTATAAATAAATCGATAAGTCAAATCGCGAAGCGCACGATTGACACCTGCCAGAAGTGGAACGCTTTCAATAGGGTTATAATCCCGGAATATCACGTACATATAGTCTCTGTAACCACCTGGAAACCCATAATCGTGTGTCAAAATAATTAGATATCTTAGTATTTTAAATACCAGTTCTGGCGGAAGCGTGTCAATGTTATGACAAACGGCTGAGCACATTATTGATTGTGATTGTTCAATTGGAAAGGTGTGTTTAACGCTGGCCCGCTCAATGTTAGTGGCATTTATGAGATTGTTGAAGCGTTTAAGCTAGTGGGTAAATTTTTGTCGGAGATCGGAAAATTCAAAATATATACGCGTTAGAATTTAGACTTCAAGGCAAACACCTACCGAAAATAAGTCTTTACTCATAGCTTTTTTTGACTAGGATAAGTTGAAACTATATTCATGTTATCGTAGGGTATCAAACCCATCCTATCCATCTTATAGAATCTGATATATTCATATCTAGAGCATTATGCTAATATTCCCCCAGTCTGTTCCACTGTAAATTATATATTATAATATATAATAAATATTGTATATAGGTGCCCTATATATTTTGTCTTGAAAAACCTACGATAAAGACTCCATCATTTTATCAAACTGCATCTTGTCATATTTAATATACTAAAAGCAAAAGTTAGAATCAACACGCAACTTCATGAAATTTGTCAACAAAAACAAACGTACCTTATCCACATGTTTCGAAAAATCGCCTCCACTGTGTCTGTCATAGAATCTGTGGTAAAGAGGGGATATGAATGCAACTTCTTTTGCTAGCAGTTGTCGCAGAGATTGATCTGTAATATTGTAACTCTTATGAGACCTTACCAGAGACTCGAATTCGGCATTGAAGGTTTTGAACTTTTCCTTGATGACTTCTCTATCCTTTGAGCTGAGCGACGATTTCCCAAAATTAGAAGTTGCCCCTTTATACACTGTCACATCCATAAGTATTGAAGCCAGGTTCTTCCATCTATGAAACCATGGTTAGCATATTTCTTTTCTTGCGAATATTTCCCATTTGGGAGGAAAATTGTAACATACCCTTCCAAGAACAAGTTCAATCCTCGTTTTCTCAATCTCTCAATTCGTTCTGACCCAATGGCCCCCAATATCATATGAATATCTGATTTTATTACGTATCTTTCAATAAGCGTAAGATTGGTCAATAAAAAGAACCCAGTTTGAGTAGTTCGTTTCTGTACCGATTTGGCTCTGATTTCTAAACTAACAAACAATGCATCAATACAGTCAGAAAAGTACGATGACAGCAAATCTGTTTTGTCTGTGGCTGCAGCTGCTAACGCACCAGATGACGTAAAAACAGTATACCACTGTGGTTTAGGCGAAGGGAGCCATTGTCCTGATGCCATGCTCTCAATAGCATCGACCGCAGAATCCTTGTAAAATGCAAATCGTTTCATACGAGACATGATATCAATTGTAGCGTCACATACACCATTATCACTAGGCAGAGACGCCATGCTTTGAACTCTTGTCTCAACGCATTTAATAAAGTCTTTAAACACCACATGCGCTGTCTCGGTAGCTTCACTTAGCGCCGATACTATAGATTTCGGTGTTTCCTTCAAAACCATTTTTGCCAAATCGGCAACCGTCCGTGTTGCTTCAATTACTTCGAACACAAGCAAAGAGTCTGTAGCCAGATGAGTTTTGACATGACCACAAATCTCATTTGCAAGTTGACAAAAATCTCCAATAACAACTGAAAAGATATGCTCGCAATAGTAATTTTGTGTTTCTTTCTTGTTAGGAAAAAGCTTCGAGATATTCTCTACCTCTGCTGCTATGAATAAAGCAACTGCGTTGGCATACTTGATGATTTGGTTACTTCCACGTTCGTAAGGTGGGGCTTTACTAACGTTAAGCAAGCTAGGATTAGACATATTTCCGAGGGATTTGTCAGATGCAACTCCAGTCCCTGACCCTGAAGAGATGTTAGGGACTAGCATAGCTGCTTGAGAGATTGATGGAGCTGATGGAGTTGCAGGAGGGTGAGATCCTGATTCAAGTTTAGAAAGTGACACTTTGATATAACTAGAGCATGCTTCGAAATACACCTTATCAGCCTCCCGGCTGTCCTTGTGGTTTCCGTTATCAAACACACTGTATAGTTGTCTCATAACTGCAAGCTCATTTTGCTTGATCACAGGCGGCCTCAAGTTCTTTTCTAAATACTCGCTGGCGTCTACTGGGTGAAACACTTGCGCGGTCAATCTTCTAAAGTATCCCATTAGCTCTGAATTTCCCCGATTAACAAGCATTTTGGCCTTTTCGATGACCTTATAAAACGTCTGCATGTTGGCGTTTTGCAAGTCCTCCAGCGCATTATTCAACTTTTGAATAGTCGCGGCGTACTCCATCACTCCCACATCCTCCGGTCCTCTCATGATAACATCCTCGCACTGTTCAGTAACTGTCGCATAGTCCCTAATACCATGTATAACATCCAAGCTGTCTTTCAGGTTTCGTTCGTAGATGGCCATGCTCTTGGATTGACCTGCAATAGGTTTGATTGCTGATTCGGCACGGGCTGCACTGCGGCCGAGTTTGTGGAGTGAGGTTGTCATTTGGTCCGTCAACAATCCAATTTTTGAAAGCGTCTCTTCCAATACTGCTATATCAGTATCGTCAATATCCAAGGTGTACCCTTGGACTTGAGAACTCATTTTTGCTATCAACTGATACTATTTTAAATCCAGTCTTGCTAGATGATTTAGTCTTGTTTAAGAATGACAGAAATACAAAACCTGTAACTCTGCACAAAAAGATATAACAGTTGTGCTATTAAACTTAGATTTTCGACTATAAAAGGCACTTTAACAGTCAACTTTCAAAAAATTAAAAAAAAAGTTCAGCTCTACATACTGCATGGTGTCTGCGTTATAAATCTTCTTTATTCATCTAAACTTCTATTCGCTGTTTTCAGATTATGTATACTATGAACCCTTCTTGATCAAATATAAAACGCACTATTACTACTACGTTTTGAAAATTCATATATATTACCACATCACCGTCAATACAAGTTCCCATTACATCCGTTACAAAAATTCAAAAAAGGAAAAGGAAGAAAAAATCAAGAAGATTTAACTAGAAAGACAAATACAAACAATACAAAAACAAAAAAACAAAACAAAACAAAATACAAAGAACCACTCTCTCTATTTATCCTCTAGTTGCCTCAAGTTTTCCTGGAAGAGGACCCAAATACAGGTGCAGTAGTGGGAACTTTCACAATCTCCTTCTTCTTTTTGATACTAAATTTAGCAAGAAGTGGAATATGATCAGACGGAAATTGTGGATTGGGCGCCCCAGCATATTTGTTCATATACTCGGGATCAACTTTATCTAGAATACCAACGACTTGTAAGGCACTTGTTGTGAACCAAATGTAGTCGATACTTGCAATGAAATTGGGCGTATAATTGGTAAAAGGTAGTTCTCCAATATCTGCGTAAGAAGATTGCAACGTAAATGAATGTGAGATGCCTTCTTTGGTGTATTTACCATATTCTCTGCCTTCAAGCTCTGTGTGATTGTTGATACTACCACTCGAAAATAGATGATAAACACCACTTTCTTTTGTAGAGTTTAAATCTCCACTTATAACAATGGGTGCGTGTTTCGTATCAGTGATCATAGGGAACTTCGGATCTTTCGAATACTTGGTTACAATATCATCGATATACTCCAGTAAAAGTGCTCCTTGAATGACCTTAACATCGTTATATGCCGGATCCCAATGGAAATGAGTGTTGGCCACGAACACTGGTTGCCCGGTGGCTACATGCTCCAAAACTGTCACAATAGCCAAGTTATCCTTATTCATGAGTCTATTGAAATAATCCACCGACGTTTTCAGTTCCTTCCTTGCTGCATATGCCTGATATTCAATGACATTGTTCTCAATATATTTGAATTTCTCGCTTCTGTAAAAAGTTGCACATCCGTCGATTTTGTTTGGATCCGCCGAATTCTTGGCCCGTGACTTTTGTGCATACATTCCCTTGTATCCCCAAGCCGACAACTTTGGAAGCCAGAAATCGTCGAAAAGCCCTTTTGGTACTTCTTGCAAGCAGATGATATCCGGATCATAACCAACGAGCTCTCTCAAAACAATCTCTTTTCGGTATTGCGAATCCAGCGCCCATGATGGCGTGTATCCGTACATATTCTGACTCGCGTATAAATCACATAATATGTTGTATGTCAAAACTGTAAAGTTATTAGAAGTGTTATCCACCTCTTTCTTTTGAGGTGTAGAAAGTTCTTTCGGAATGATTACTGGGGTTCTGCTTGTGATTTTACCTTCTTCATCAATTGTGATCCATTCTCTCGGAGGTGCTGGCACATTGACAGGTGAGTTCTCTCTGAAATCATGAATCAAGGCTTGCGTCCCTTCCTTTGCAAGTATCGACTTTATTCTTTCTGTCAATGGGTTTCCTTCGATACCTAATAGGTCTAGTTGGTACAAGAATCCAAACGAGTTAGGCAACGTTCTTAACTTGTTTTCAAAAAGAAAAAGAAACTTAAGGTTGTACAGTAGACCAAGTTCGTAGGGTACTTCTTTCAATAGATTATGTGAAAGATCAAGAATTCGCAAATGCTTTAATTTCTGAATAGATTTCGGGATGGTTTCCAGCTTATTGTGCGCTAGAAACAATTTCTGTAAAAATGTGTATTCATTAATTTTGGGTGAGTAAACCATCAATCCTTGGCCTGATAGATCTAGAGCGGTCCAGAACTGATGGTGATCTTCGTTGACCTTTCGTAGTTTTTCGTCTTCCTGTTGTTCCCGTTTCTGATTGTTGCTGTTTGCCTTCGAGCTTGTCGGAGATGAAATTACGTATTTTTGGGCCTGGATATTTTGTTGGTTGTATTGGATGGCCAGGTCGGTTACAGTAAGAGGTGCGGTTTGCATGGATCCAGCTCTAGATTGGAGAGCTGCACTTCGAGCATAGTTGTGTGGGGCGACGCTTGTTTTTGCAAGATTTGCTAGTTGTAGTTGTTGTTGCCAAAAGACGGTTAACATTAAGCTAGGATCTAAATTGGTTGTTTCTTGAGGTGATTGAGCCTGTTGCTGTTGCTGTTGTTGTTGCTGCTGTTGTTGTTGCTGCTGTTGTTGCTGCTGCTGTTGCTGTTGTTGTTGCTGTTGTTGTTGTTGTTGTTGAAGCAGATGAAGTTGGCCAGCACTAGCATTGTTGAATTGCTGAGATTGAAGGTGGGCTTGCTGAAGTTGAGGCTGATACTGGTACGCGTAGTGATTGCCTGCCAGAGAAATTCCAGCTGGAATAGCGCCTTCGTGGGAGAGCATTGTTTGATGCTGTTGCATTCTATGTTGCTGCTGCTGTTGCTGTTGCTGCTGCTGTTGCGAGTATTGCGAAGTAGCATGCATCAGGATACGTTATCATAAGAGAAAAAAAGCTAGTATTTTGGTTATTTAGAGAGTCTTAAAAGAATCTTTTTTTGATTTTTTATAATAATATTGGTAGGTAGTAAATTCGTGCTTCAAAGATTGGTGGTGTTGGACTTTTTATTTTGGATTTTTATCTTGACATGTTCGTTAGGAGAGTCTTGTGAGCCCATAAGCCGTGTGCTAAGTGTCTTGTAACAGTTCTAGATTTTAAGTTCTAAATTCTCGCTGCTGTTTTTAGAACTGCACACAGTTCTTGTTTTTCGCCACTTTAAAGTTGGCTAAACTTACCAGCCTTACACCATCGCAGTAATACCACGGAGCTAAGATAATTTTGATGATAAACTTGCAATTCGAAGGATTTCGCGTTGCATCACCATGGAAGTTAATTTGCATGAATTACGCTTTGAAAGATCTAAAAGGCTGTTGTATTTAGCTTTGGAAAGAACAGTACGATACTAGCAGATTTATAAGACCTTATTTTTGATACTTTTGTTATAAATATCGCACTAGCATCTTTTGAAGCACATCGTATGGCATTAAATTTAGTATACTCCAGTTAGTACCTATTTTATATCCAGAATGAAAAGTTAGTCGATCTATTCTAGTAGTCTCTATATAAGTCTATATCCGTACTTATTCTTCTATAATATATTGTAAAACTTCACATTCTCGGAACAAATCTCACAAAGAAACGCTCATTTTCCATAACCATATTATCGACCTTTTCAAACCTCTTGTCCAGTCTCCCTCCATAAGTCTGCATATCTGGCAGACTCTTCTCTTTTGGGGGCAGCACCACAAATGTAAGCAGCAGTCTTACAATCATGACATACATTTCTCTTTCCGCTAGCTTGTAGCCTAAACACATTCTCGCACCAGCGCCAAAGCCAAAGTGCTCCAGTTCATGATGTCGTCCGTGGCTGTTCATGTATCTGTCTGGGTCAAATACCGTTGGGTGAGCAAATTTCTTTTCGTCGAAATTGCCGGCCAAAGTGTTCATTAAAAGGATTGTTCCTGCAGGAATAACCACTCCAGGAGCATACTCTATATCTGACCCAACTGTTTGACGCGGGAGACTTATGGGCTGGCTGGTAGTGTACCGAAGAGTTTCCTTAATTAAAGCTGTAATGTAGGGCACATACTTTTCATCTCGAGCGCACTTTTCCCACGCGATTTCTTTTGTTTCATAAAAGTCCAAAATTGCTGTATAAGCCTTATGCTGTATTTCCAGTCCATATTGCGAGTTTCCTAGGTGTCCAATACACGCTACTATATTTACAGGAATTGTATCCAGTCCTGCCGAGACCATAGTTAGGCAAATGCTTTGCAGATCTTCGGCAGAAAGACCATGTGCACCAGTTTCAAGAATTTGGCCGGAAATACAAGGTGGGCATTGGTTTTTGCTGATATTGTTTTGTAGAAGGCGTAGCAAATATGACATGTAGACATCTCTTCGGGACCGGATTTCAACTGCGGATTGTTGCGACTTGACAAACGGCCATACTCGGAGAAATGGAAGGAAGTCTGGATAATTTGTAATGAAGTTTCTTGACTTGTTCACTCCTTTTTCAACCTGAATTATTTCTTGCAAAACTGGATGCGTGGGTTCTAGAGATACTCCGTAATTTAGCTCGATGCTCTAAGATATTAAGGTTAACACTGGTCCAATAAAATAATTGACAGGAGTTTGCAAAATTCTACGGGTCTTCTCTACTCACAATCAATAATGCAAAAGTGTCTAGCAATGGCTTAATATCTATATCATTTCCAGCCTCCTTTGCAATTATTCCAAGGCACCGATCGACCTGTTTTTCAATGGTATCTGCGTACCCTCTGACCGCCTTATCAGAGACCCCTTCGGCCGTCGCCTTTTTCAGTCTTCTCCATTTTTCCGAGAACTTCGTCGTCCCAATAGTGGTCCCCATAGACTTTGATACCACCTTATGGAATGTCCAAAACTCTGGTCTGGAGCAATTAATTTTTCTATTATCAACCCACAGTCTTTGAATTGCCTCGAAGGAATTGACAACAACCATTCGATGCAAGCCGCACCGTACTTGAATAAGCTTGTGGCCTGTGCGCATGTAAGTCAAAGCTGGACTAGGACCTTGCTGAAACAAGTTCCCAACAATAGGCCACCCGCGAATCCGTGGGATTCCGGGGATGGGCGGCTGCACACAAAAGTATTCGAGAATGCCATCAAGTATTAATATGAACAAAGAAAAGAACAGAATTGGCCGTAGAAGGTATGGAAGCGCTTGCAGAGTTAGCGAGGGAAGTGTTCGAAGCGATTTGTAGGTTGAAAAAAGTGTACATGTGGAATATGCAATATAGAGAAGTACAAGAACTGAATCGGAAGGTCGCGATTTCTCAGTTAATGAGCTAAGCTTCATTTTTATGTCTTGTTTCAATTTTTGTAATTTTGTGTTAGATGGTTTTTATTGTGGTAAGCTTATCATAAATACTGTACGCTGAAAGCTGCTGTAAGTCAAAGTTGATGAATTGCTATAAAGATTAAGCGTTTATCATCAAATAGGTTACATCTTTATATACACTTGTAAATTTTCAATATAATTAAAGTGATTCATGATTGTTCTGAAATATCCATAAGTTACATTTTAGTGGTTAAAACAATGGTATTGTTGGTTCGTAATACTTGATATGTCATCGTATATGCTCGATGTAATTCAACCAAATTGTGTTGACTGTAACGCAAAAATTTTTAAAATAGCTTAAGATAGTTTTTCACTAGTATATTATGCTGCAAAAACACACAATGAATCATGTTAAAATACGAACAATGATACAGTTAGAAAAGAGTGTCGGACTGGCAAATAAAATTGGACTTTGTGAGGGCATATCCAGCTGAATACAAAACCTACACAAGTTTCCCAGGAACCAGTAAATTTTCGTTATGCGTAAAACTCAAGCAAGGGCAATGAATGAGACTCCTATAACTCTACAAAAACTATATCCATCAGATATACAAGATATTCATGCAATATATTGAAATACTGTTTCTATGCTATCAAACAAACTAAATAATGAAATTTACTCTTCTCTCTTTTCTTTCCTCTCCATCTCCCACCGATGCCCCATTTTTCTAATCCAAAAGATGAGTCCCCACGACATCATCAGCAGGCCACTCATGATTGTAAACGTAGGCCCCGGGTTTATGCTCTCAATCATTCGATCCACCACGCTTAATCCAACAGCACACAGCAGACATCGGACCACATTGACGGCTGCCGATGCCGTTGAGCCCTCGTCTGGATACATGTCAATCAACAGACATTGTCCAACATTAATATAACAAACTGCACCAAATGATATAAAGAATGTAATGATAATAGGAACCATGTAATGAACATGGTATTGGATTGTCCATCCAAATACTATCGTTGCTAGTAGTACAGTCATGGAGGCGTAGTTTGCAAGTGCCAACCGTGACTTATAAATATCAAAATGTTGCATGTCGGGCTCAGTACCTGGATGTTCCAGAGCCCACTTTTCGCGATATGCGGTGACATGTCGCTTATAGGTGTATGATAAAAGACGGCCCGATATCAGCGAGCCCGATATAGACCCTGCACCATTTGCAAGATACGAGACCCCGACCATCAAACTGTCAAAATGGTACTTATCAGCAAGAAGTGTCGACTGAGCAGTGATAACCATGAACCACGCCGCATAATGCAGTCCGATCGGGATCAAAATGACGGCTACATCCTTTTGAAACACAATTTGGAAAGTTCGGTAAACAGCGGCTTTGGCAGGCTTGGTAAGCAATCCCTCCTCTGCAATTTTTTCCGACGTTATTTCCTTCAACTTCAGCTCCGGCCAAATCCATCCCCTTACGATCATAATGGGAGCTAGCCAAATGACCTTAAACCGCTTTGGGCTTAAGGACCCATTGCCAACCACAAATCTGCCAGTTTCAGGGAACCCTAATACGAAAAAGAACATGCATACACCTGCGCTAATTACTAAGAACCAAAAAACAGCCCTCCAGCTGTCAAATCCGTGAGTCAGAAGACCTCCCAACAACGGCCCTATTGCACCTCCGACCAAAGTAAGCCCCGAGAATATTCCTACAAACATACCTCGATCGGCTCGAGTTGTGAGATCACTGATTACACCTGAGCCTATAGCTACACTGGTGGCCATACCTATCGCTTGCAAGGCTCGAAGTACCATGAGCTGCGCATAGTTCTGCGCAAGTGCAAGCCCTACGCATGACCCGATGTAAACTGTTAAGCAAACCAGGTATACGGGTCGACGACCGTAGTGATCAGCCATAGGCGACCAGAGTGCCGGGGCCAGGCCCTGAAACAGCGTGTATATCACAACGGTAAGGTTGATTTGCTCAGTCGTGACGTTGAAGTCTTTTTCGAGCTCTGGTAATGCTGGGAGATAGATGGGTATCGAGATGGACGAGAAGATGGCGCATATCGAAGCGAATATTACAATGAAAAGTCGTTCGGAGTGCCTAAAAGTTGTCAGCGGCGGTGTCGTGAATTCGTTCGTGAACGACTCAGTTGACGATTTCGAGTCTGGTGGTTTGTCCATGACTGTATATCTTTTCTATTTGAATAGAATAGTGAAAAAGAAAGAAAGAAAAGAAAAATTTACAAAGATTGAAATTTTCCGTGGGCAGAACGAACTTTCTTGAAAAGTAATAAAATTTAGAAGTCAGAAAAAAAAAAAAAAAAAAAAAAAAAAAAAAAAAAAA
>JAJMKR010000143.1:0-23101 GCA_030563945.1 Geotrichum australiense | reverse complement strand
GAAAATGCGTTGACGCAAGCCAGACATTTCGACGTACAGTATGGCATATTAAACAAAAGTGACCGGTGACGTTCGGCACTGCTATATATGGGGCTGTGCCATGGGCATTTCGCAGTTTAGCTTGTTGTTTGGCAATTTACTGCAACGGTCGTGGAACTTGAACTGATTTTCTCCGTCGCGATTCTTTCACTAAAACTTGCCGTACTGCGAATGGTAGGGACCACCACTCATAGAAGATATAAATCTAAGGCTTGAAGGAAGGTTAGATGGAGCTAACTTAAATCCCAGGAACACTTTCGGCGCCGAATAAAGTTTTCATTAATTTGTACTCACACTACCCGATATTGATTGGGCATAAATTAATTTCCATCGCACACTATGTGCGGCGATACTGGACACTATGTTGACACTATGTTGACACCCGAACTACAACAGTTTCACAAAGGACAACAATATACCACTTTAGACGAATTCTGGATAAAAATGTGGGATGCAAACTGTGGTCCCATGATGTTTATCTCATATTCAATCCAAGTCTATTAACATAGTCAGGACAATCTATAAAGACTAACTACTGCAAAATACAAAAAAATCTAAAGCAAAGATCCCTCTGTCGAAAAAGATCCATAAAAAGAAGCATAATATTACAAAAACCTCTAGTCCCAAGTAGCAGGCCCAAACGTCTGTCCTTTCTCAAGCGTATAATACCCCGTTGCATTAGCATCTCTTGTATTCTTCCATACTTCATTCCCCCACCAGCTAAGCTTTCCGCCAGGATAAGTCACGCATAAGAAAATCACCACCGTTGCAATAGCCACACCGGAATCCAGACCTGCCGATAGAACATAGTTATACTTAGTCCACCATGGTCTCCATCTCTTTCTAATTACGTAATTGAAAATGAACCCGCATACGGCGTACGACGCATAATTAACACCAGTAGCAGGAGGAATGTTGCCAGGTCCCGTGAAAAATACCGGTGCATTTAATTTTCCATACCACTTTCGGGGCCATCGCTTATGGAGGGCATAGGTGATGAAAGGCACAATGGCACCGATTAGGAAAAACCACAAAATGGCATTGTACATGCGCCCAGGCGAAAACATCTTTTGTGGCCCAACGGCTCCCCAAATAATAGATGCGTTGTATATGGTTCGGCCGTTAGCGCAGATAAAGCCATTAGACTGCTTGGGGGAACATATGTCTTCGATATTAAACCTCATCCAACGCTGGACTCCGACATTCACTAGTGCCGCAAAAATGGTGCTGTAGATTTGCATCCAGAATAAAAGAACGGGAGGAACTTTCATATACTGGGCAAGCTTCAGATCGCGCGAAAAATCAAGACCCTGTCTCATGGGAATAAATCCGTAAAGCTTTACCATTAAATTAGCAATTGGCTTGCCGGGGAACATATATCCGCCGATGAGTTCCGTGATAATGTTTAGCCCCACGTGCTGATTGGTAATAGCCTCTAGTAGGCCCTGAGGTAAATAGTTTACCATTGAAATTAAGATGGAAACAATCAGCCCCCATACGGGCATTTGAGTATCATACACAGCAATCACGACAATTGAAAGCGCAAATACAATCAAAAACAGTACAAAATACCACCAATCAGGAACCTCATTATACTTGCGCATCATCTTCTTGTGTACATCTTCACCACCATGAGTAGCGTCTTTCAATTTATGGATAATATCTTTACCGTGATACAATGCGCAGTGCACAAAAACGGCTGTCACAGCAGCAAAATTTAAAGCATATGACATTGAATATGAGAACGGGATCAACAATGGCGAGTATTCTTCGTAGGCCTGCTGGTCGAACACCAAATCTGGGGAGAGCACACGGCTAGCATTATAAGATTTAGCCGTGTTATCAAAAGTTGACGCAGAAAGCATGGGCAGATACTTTGAGTACCAAACGTTGGAATAGTAAAGAATAGGCACTAGGATCCAAAAGAACAAAACAACTGAGCCAAACATGTTAGCAGTAACCCAGAATGGAGTTGCAAGAGGGTTGGTTCCCACCTGGGTGACCTGGGTCCAATCAAAGGTGATGGGCAAAATTCCAAGTCCCGATCTGTACCCGAATAAAGCGTTTACCACGCGATTCTTAGGAACTATCCAGCACAAGAAAGTGAAATACGAAAGACCAGTGAAGATGAACCCGGGGAACCAGTACCAAATAAACGATCCGGCAAGAACATAGAAAAAGAATCTGTATCTTGAAATTCTCCAGCCGTTAGCCAAGTACTTAGACTTATCTCCATGGATGGTGGTAAATAGAGTGGTGGAAATAAGAGTTTCGGGCCAGATCATGGCGCCAGGATATACTATCCAACGGCGGGTAAGTCCTGCTGCACCGTATCCCAGCATTTGAGAGGTGATAACAAGAAGCAGTTCGTAACCCACAGAATATTCCTGGTGGTAAAAATTTGTTTGAGCAATTAACATGTTCATCGCATAAGCACTGGATGATGTTAGAGAAACACAAATAGTGAGCACTGCATGCTCTTTGATACTGTATGGACCTGGGTTCAGATCAAACCATGATCTCCAGGAATTCTGATGTTCTTCTGTGGTCGCCGTCGCCTTTCTGAGAGGTTCGTAATTTGGCAATAAAGCAAGTAAGTTACCGACTGGATATGACACCAGCTGTGCGACGACGAATCCAATTGTAAGCGACGGATAGCGCAACGAGAAAAACTGGTTTACACCTGCAAAAACTATCACGAAAATGGTGGTCAGGGTCCAAGTACGCCAGTGATTAACACGGATCGATGGATCATCATGGGTAGTCACGGCAGCACGGACTTCAGGATAAGCAGAGTTTTCAACAATGTTTCCGTCGGAGTCGTAGAAGTTCTCAGAGTCTAGATCAGAACTGGGAATGGTGACCTCATTGATCACTTGCTTGTCAATGCTCCCAGAAGAGTCGGGGGAAACTGGGGCGTTGTTATATTCTTTAGTTTCCAACATGCGTTAAGGACTGCAAAAGTTTTGGTAATATCAGCTTGAACAGAGAGAAGATAAAAAAATTGAAAATCGCGGAAGGATGAAAGGTACAAAAGTTGATTTTGGTATATGGTATGGAACAAGTACAACAGAGTGAACGTTTCAAACAAAGGTTCAGTGAATGTTGACTGTATAAATGAAAGAGGTCTAAGAAGATGGAATTTTATTGAGACACAAGTGCAATCTGAATTATTTATATATCATAGATACGTATAGATATCAATAAAATCAGAGGTGCACCACTCTAAATAGAATGAAATTGGTAAACCCTCATTGAAGATTTTTTTTTCTTCCTCCGAAGGCGGCGTCTATTAGAGAAAAAAACATGAATGACCTGATTGTACCATTGTTGAAAGACAAATTACGCCATGTCTAGAAGGATTAATGCAATTTTTTTATTTAAGGGTTGAAATTTCGTAGAACCTTTTCAAAATATACAAGTGTAATTAAGACGTCAAAATTTTTGGGTAAATATACTAACCTTGCCATCTTCCATCTAGTTCTGGAAACAAAATTAACTCGTCAATCTTGAAAGGAAAAATTGTAGAGCACGCCAGTTTTCCTCTTATTGTTAGAGTGCGCCAACTACATGATGATTCTAAAGATTCGGCGATTTTCATGAAGTCTCTAAAAAACTTAAAAATGGAGGATTCCCAAAAGGATATTCCGTAGTTGTATACCACAATACAATCAATTTGATAATGCACGTAGTGTTTTCTATATTTCCTAACTAAAAATGAAATTGTGTGATAAAGTCTAAATCTTACTACCACACAATCTTCCTACTGCCTGGTGTATGCTTTAAACACACGCAAACAATTATCAATTGAACTAAACAGTTCAACTATGGTGCCGTGCGGTTCAGACTAAAAGGACATGACCTACTTAGTTTTGGCTTTTGATATGACGAAAGTAACTGATAAACCATTCTTATATTCAAACTTGGCTCATTTTTCCAAATCATAAAAAAAATAATTGTCGTGGTTATCTGATACTCGTATCAGTTTTCCTTCTTTTATCTTTTATTCTGTTATCTGAAGATACATGCGCTCTAGCATCTAACAAATTTTCAACGTCATATACAATCTATCAAACTCCTCAATTCGTTTAAATGTAAAGCAAACATGTCAGAGAGAGAATTTGGTGAAGGAGGAAAAAGGTCAAGAACAAAAAGCCAAGTAAAAAGCTTGTGCAAGGAACCGAATTTTGACGCGAGCTGAAAGTTCAGCCTCACTTAAGTCATTATTATTATTTCCGATTTTAAATTGCAAAGATGATTCAATAGACCGGAAAAACAAGGATACAAGTATCCAGAGACTTGATACTGTTAGTCTATATACACTTCTGGAAATCCAACGCGTGTATTCAAAACACTTCATTTATCACAATGGAAATGTCAAAATAACTACAACTTGGCATTGGAGGCCTGAGAAAGCCAATGCAAATTCAAATTCAAACAAAAAGCCAAAAACCTTCCAACAAAGTTTGACATACGCATCGCGTCATAAAAAATAATTTATGAAATGTTTACCACGATGGTGACCACAATGGTGAACAGACCCTTCCCATCCCTCATGTTTTATCTACAACTGAACCAAACATTCTCAAATTTCAGTCATATTCACGATACGTGCACACCTCACACCATTGAATTGTAAAAAATAGGTTTCTCTGACTTTGCAATACCCAAAGTTTTTTCTTTCATCTGATCAATGTGAAATTGCGTGCTTTGGGCACACGTCCGAAAAAAAAAATAAAAAACTTCTGGGTATATGAACCAGTACTACTTTTTTTTGGTGGAAAACTCGGTAGGCGCGCGCACATTTGCCCTCGACAAAATTCTATGGCTGGGGTAACTTATTTCAGGGCAGGGACGTTTTGAGTATTTTTGTGGCTTGTGGGGTACTGAATTGAGCTACGTTTAATGGCCGTGGTTTGGAACAAAAAGAGTCAGTATGAGCAATGGAAGAAAAATAGAGGAGTCTGGATGGGGTTTGGAGGAGACGGTAGAATAATTAAGGAGCAAATGGTTGAATCGATGAGAATACGGGGTTGTAAGGAAAGAGTCAGGGTCTAGTGTATCATGGTATATAATTCCCGCAAGAAAGATGGCAGAAGGTATTACTTTCGTTTTAGCACTTTTACATGGAAAAAGATCTTGCATGCTTATGTTTACATAGAGCATGTGTGAGTAAACGTGTGATCATGCCTGGTTCGTTTTCCAATTTTATTCTGTATCATCTTTACCATGTCAATGTAGTCGTAAAGGGCGACTCATTATTGTGTCCAATTACAGCCTCAATTAGTTTTGGCTTGAGAATATGTTATCAATAGCATGCCATGCCAAAGAGGTTTAGTTATAAGCTGTATTGTTTGTTACATTTGTTCATAACGAGAGCGTCGTTTCTAAAGGCAAAGTACTGGCTTTGAAAAACGACTCTGAGCTAGCGAACAGCACACTATTTAGAATGAATGAAACAACATTCAGGTCAATATACTAGCAATAGAATAAATTTTTTATGGTTGGGATGAACAATGTGGGTTGCAAGTTTATCGCCACGAGCACTGTAGCCATTTGAGAATTGCTGATTGCTATGTTATTTCAGGTTATTCCAATCTGAAATGTTTGGTTTTATTGCCAATTATTTCTAAAACAGTTTGTGAATGCTAAAGAGAACCTGCTCTCATAACTATAGTCGTGTGCTTCAAACATCAATGAAAAACAAAAAGGCATTTTTATGTTCTAGTTTTATCGCCGAATTTCTCATTTAAATACTTATGGCATGCGATTCTTCTTTTAATTCAATCCCAAACTATGACAATTCTGAACATGTTGAACAAAGTACCATGTCAACAGTTATTAGCTATCAGATCTACTGTACAACTGGTGCAAACAAAACCTACAGCTTGATGTTCAAAATGTTTGATATGTTCAAATTCGTAATGGATGCACAGAGAACAAACCCGAAAAGCTCGTTTGTGGTTGAATCATATATATTGAATCATATTTATTTTACATTGCTCGCACTCCCTTGACAGTGTGATAAATACCATTAGAGCGAGTTGATGGTAGAATTAGATCCCAAATGCAAAAGACAAAACGTTTTTAGAAAATATCATGGTCTCTCAATGCCTTAGTGCTGTATCTCATTTAGATAGACATTATTTTTTGATAGATCTGAAAAAGTTAGAAGTATGAAGCCAACACCACGTATTCACACCTAAAGATATCACCAGATGAGAGATTTCATTTTATTTATCAGAAAGAATGAAACCTCTGCGCTTGAATCTAGAAACTCATTTAAACTAAAACAAGAAGGCAGCTTTTACAGTAGTTTTATTTTTTCTAGCATCTTTCAGTTGAGAATATATCGATAGAGAGTTATACCAATAGCTACCTATCTAACATAATCTGACCTAGTATTGTATACTACTGCCTAGACAACCTCTCTCGATATCCAACTCTGTTCAAATGCTTTGAAATCTCTTGCAAAATTGTGATTTAGTTAACTTGTGTTGAGTCTCGCTCATTTTACAACTTAAGTACCACTTAGCAATTTGATAGATACAACAAGAGCTGGTTGGTAGTAGATATCATGTGCAAAGGGTGCAAAAAATAGTGCATCTGCGGTTTTGGTAACAAGACTAATGTTCTCATTGCGATCGACCCTAAGCTTTGACATGCTTGAACATTAAAATGGGCGCTCTGATCGTTTAAACCTACACCTGTAAAAAGATGTCTAATCCGCTGCTTAATTGATAGACTTGTACTTCAATCTAACTCACAAACAGGCATATCAAAAGGTTTAATTTTGTGTTAATATTGAATAAGTCCAGGCATGTACTACTCAAAGACTTCTGACTGTTTACTGGACCCCAGACAAGTTTGCCAATGCTAGACCACAAGTGAAGAGGAATTTATAACTTTAGACACCCAGAACTGCGTCTCACAGATCTAAGAGAAACAATATGGTCTTACATCATTCTTTCTATACCATTAATTCACTTGTGTTAGCCGTTGTTGCTTGGGATACTGCTTCTTAAAGGAACGATATTTGATTAAAAAGCCTAAACGTAAGTTGTGTGAACTATTGCCTCTAAAGCTAATAAAGCTCAGTAAGCTTCCCCATCTACAACAAAATTAACACAGTTACTTCCACCAGATATATTCAAGTCTCAAAATAAATTTACGTTATTGCGAAAAATCAGAACTTATTACAGCACTTTCCGCAATTACAAACACCTTAAAAAAGGTACCCACAATGGATACTGAGGAAATCCGTTCAGCAAATGGTGATAAGATGAGCTGATATCTATTAATATCGGGTATTCAACCGACAGATTGCATATTTGATTTATCGATCTCTGACCTTCATTCTGGGCTCTGAGGTATTTGTGTAGACACCTAACTTCATGGCCACTTACAGTACGCTCTAATTGGGTTACGAATTTATACTCTGACCTACTGTACAGTACTTGTTTGTTGTTAGCTATTGAATATCTCAAGTGTAGAAGAACAGCGATCGAGATATTTATGAAAAGTGTAGTAACTGGGTCAACGCAAGTTTGCACTCAAACAGATAATCGGATAAGGAACCCGATAGTTGAAAGGGATAGAGAGTCTCGTTTATCAGTTATGTTGATTGCTCCATTTGAAGAATCGTCGTCTATCAGCCGTTCAAGGAAACATTCCCTCTTTCTTTCCCCTTTTTGTTTTGTTTGAGAGATTACCCCATAAAATTCTAAGGTTCTCATTTTACTATGATGGAATTGAGAACCCGAAATTTGAGAGAAAAGCTCAAGTTTCAACTTACCCCCCAAAAAAAAAGAAACAGGGTTCGGTTCGGCTTACGTCATTATCGGGTTGTTATCCATGTATGGACACCAAAAGATGTGCCTCAGTTGATATGATGAGGGACTTGAGCGTCGGAAAAGCACAGCAGGCATCTGGGGAGTCTTTAGGCATGTAGGTGTAGGATTGTTAGGATGATCATGTCAGGGTTAATTGTGCGCTGTGTGTGTACGCTACGTGCGTGCACAGAGTACTACGGCATATTTACTGTTAAAAATTTGTATGGGCAAAAATTGAAAAGTTGGCTGCCTGTCATAAATAAAAAAGTGAAAAATAATGAAAAAAAAAAAAAGGGAAAGGTCTATACAAGACGTGGGGTACGCATTGTATACATGTAGAGTTATCTCTTATGTGCTCTTCGTAGTAAGAAAATTAATAAAAACAATCGACTAAGCACTAAGCTAGGCCAAACTTGACTTAATCAACCAAATCAAATGCCTATCAATCATAGCGGGATTATGTAAAGTTCTGTTTGTATCTATATCGATAAATAGATGATAAACGATAGATAAAATAGCTGACTTTGGTATGTGTGTTTTTTTGTTAATGAGCATATTTGAGATAATGATGGTTATCATGATAAACACTACAAGACAACACAAGCGGTATTTGTCTAACGAGCAGTATAGAATAGTTGTTCTGTACACTTATTGTTTGGCCAAAATAGCTTTCAACATTCAACAATAGTCTTAAGTCTATTAGATTTTGTTTTTCTTTTTTTTTTTCTCGTTGTTAAGTTGAAATAAATTTCAAGTGGATGCGATGGCGTAAACCCCACCTTAAACCTATTTTTCCTTCTTCTTTCCCAGTAGGAAAAATTCAACAAGTCAAGTCTTTGAGTTTAGTATTTACAAAAACTATTTGCATAATCAGTCAAAGATTGTAAAGTGAAAAAGTAAAAGACAAACAGAGTTCAAAACGCTTTGTCACAGGGTTTACCTTTGTTTTTTTGTTATTCTTTGGCCGTTGCTGGGCCCATGTTAAATTAACAAAAACAATCTTTTGAGATATTGGATATCTATCAAATGAATATGTTCTAAACTGGGGGAAAAAAGAAAAAAAAAAGAAAAAAAAAACAGGTAACTGATGGATGGGTATTTGGGGGTCAATTGACATTGTTGTTTACAGTTTTTATCAAGATCTCATATCGTATCGTATCAGTTTTGTCAGGCCTAACCTCTTTTTTTCCTTCTCCTCCGCTAAGAGAAAACCGTGTGAGCTCGTAGATATTGGCAGGAATCACTGTGTACCGGACTAGAAAATATTAGTTAGTACTCACGCTAGCTAACTAGCACATAACGGTATATTTACAACGTTTAGGTCTTTCTTTTCATTTTGTGAATCTGTAACCGACAATATTCACATGCTGTTATGAAATGACCAGTCATAGAGCAAATCTGTTTTAATGCTCTTGTCCAATTAAAAAGAAATAACGAAGGATGGAATTAGATTAATTGATCAATTCATTCAAATATTCACATATAGATGTGCATCCTTTGATGTACAGTATGTGATATAATCGCCAATATGGTCCGTGAACATGAAAGATATATACTCGTCAATAAACAAAACAAAAGAAATCATCTATGAGTGGTGGTTCACTGATGCCCATATCTTTGTTCTGTTTTTATTATATACCTGCACTTTGCACATATGTATACACATTTTTAATTGACAAGGCATTAATACTATATTGAATCTTTTGACCCCCGAATTTCCTTATATTGTACCAGCTCAATAATAAACCTTGAACACTCAATTGATCTAAAAGCTCTCATATTCAACTATTAGGCTTCCAGTTTCGAGATTTTTCATCCAGTACTATTTTGCAAGCATTCAAAAGAAGAAGAAAAAATGCAACAGACATTAACTATGTATTTCAACCCATCTTAAAGCTTTCAAATTGCTCGTATAATTATACCACATTTATCTAGCCTAACGTACTGCACATGTAAGTATAAACAATGTACAAATGAGTTTTTCCCCGGCTATCAAAAGGGGCTATCAGGGAAAGAAAAGAAAAAGCACACAAAAACAAATCACCGTGTACCCTCCAACTAATACAACACCAAGTGCCATTTTGTGAACTATGAGAAAGAAAAGAAAATTGAAGAAAAGAGGAATGACGGCCAGTCGCCTAAACAACCCCGAACAATTAAAAAATTCAAATAGGAAAAGGGCCATGTAATAATAATAATTGAGGAAATAATTTTTATTAAATAATAGTAGAAAGGTATTGTTGGGGAAAGGGAACGTGAGGTGCGTGTCTGAGTATAGCCACCTTACTGCTTTCTGAACTCGGTTTATGAACGGTCCGGAATGAGATGACCATATACAAATGCTCGTTTATATATATTTGGACAATTGCCCTTCAGTATTAAATGAATGTAGATTGATGTATTGAGCTGTACGTTGATTACATGTTTGAAGGAAATTGAAACATTCTGACTTTTGCTCTGCGTACGAACACCCCTTTTTACCAAAGCTTCTTCTTTGTGAATTTATGTGCAGGTCAAAACCTTGGTGGATGCTTGAACCATTTTATTTCTCCTAGTCATGTCATCAATGGCAATATCAAAGATCTATAAATACTCCCAGCTGTGTAGTTTATGACTATATAATTTGAGTGAATCTTCAATAATGGGCGGGCATATATAATTCAAATCTATTCATACTACAGTATGTACAAATTTGGATTCGTACAGTAAATGTTATCGATCAGTAGTAAGCTATAAGAGTGTCAAAAATTGAAATTTATGTCAAACTTTCATGACATTATTTATGTCTTATCACGTGATTTTTCAATAATTTTGAGCAGAGCCGATAGAAGATATCGGTAACCTGCGCTTCGTGGAACAACTTTGAACCGATCATATACGACTTGACTTTATTAGGGAAAAAAATGCATAGCAACAGGTTGAAGGTAATCAGAAAGAAGAATGATAGGATAGCAAAATAGGTTGTTCTATCAAGATATTGGTGATGTCTAGTGTATGGGGATAATAAATATCCTGCTAGTTGTATGTATGCTGCTCTGTGTGTGTATATAAAACTCTGAAATTTGAATTTTGTGAACAGTACTGAAAATTAGAATTTAGTGAATGGTGCAGAGCTCATAAAGAGCACTAGAAAATACAATAGCTCTTGACATAAATATCAAAAATTTTAGCACATCTCCATAGACCAGATAAACCAATCTGATATTAATAGCAAATATATATCAAATAGAGTAAGAATCTTTCACAATTCTTTGGGCCATTAGTTATTATCGTAGTACAGTCAAACAAGTCAATATTCACTTGACAAAAATCTACACTATTTTACACCATTATGCATTGAACTCTCGATAAATGATGACTGCAATTTCCTGAATACGAAAGGGTCATGTTCGTGACCTCAAAATAAATGAATAACAACTATGGATTATTCCGTTTCTTTACCCTTCATCAGCCTGTTGACGATGTTCCATGCTCCCCTCTCATTATCAGCAACAAAAAAAAAGAATGCTATTGTATTTTTTTTCAGTGTATAATATTAAATAGTCCGGATTATTTTTCTGGTTGCTTGAGGAGAAGGTGTGACAAAACCGCGTTAAAAGCCGATTTCCGAAGTTATAGACTATTTCGAGCTTAGTCCTCGGACCTTAATTCTTGTTCGAATGTATCATGAATCTGCCATCACAATTCACCTTGATTAACTATTTGCACTGGTGTAACTGTTGGGAATAGAAGAGGTGTAGTGAATGAAGTGATTGAGCACTTTTGACTCTACAAATTGTGCGTATGTTTGTATTTTCATATGTTAAAAAAGAAGCTTCAAGTTACCTACTTTTTTTTTGGGTTTTGTTTTCTGGGTTGAAATTGGTATACTTTCCCCGGTAGGTCGAGTCAGAAAAAAATAAAAAAAAAAAAGATAGAAAAAGAAAATATTCACGAGTCATGATAGATCTTAACTTAATTCTATAGCTAACTGTGCAATATTAATTCTTTTTTTTATCAATCAATGAATTTGTTCATAGATTTACATATAAATATCAATCGTTTTTCCACATTATTTCGGTTTTGTGAATTTTTATCTATCTATTTATTTTATCTTATTATTTTCTTTCAATCCTAATATATACACTTTCCCCATTCTTGTTCATTAATTTTTCCATTCATACTTTCCATATTTTTCAACATCACTATCTTCTGATATATATCTGTTACATTGACTCATCGAAACACCACCAACATTGAACACACCCATCAACAATGCCTTCATTAGTATGCGCCAACTGCTCAACACAAACCACACCACTATGGCGGAAAGACTCAAATGGGTCCCCATTATGCAACGCCTGCGGCCTTTTCAAAAAACTTCACAACAACCAAGACCGTCCGATAAGTCTGAAAACCGACGTTATCAAACACCGCAACCGCACAAAAAAGCACTCCTCCCCTCCGCACCTCGATCACCATTACCCACATCCACCACCACCACAGCAGCAGAAACTCCCAGGCCTAAGCTCGCTGCTCATATCGCCGCTGCTGAGCCCGGTCGACGATGATTATGGGTCAGCATCTGCTGCTGCTGCTGCTGCCGCCGCGGCCGCAAGCTATGACCTGAAACTGGAAAATATGAGATTGGTGAGAAAAATTGAAATGCTCGAGAGATCGGAGGAAATTTTGAGGAACTCGGAACGGATGCTGCTGGAAAGGATATGTGAATTGGAAGGAAGATTGAACGGCAGTGCGCAAAGAGCATGAAGTAACCGAGCTTACTTATTGGCCTTTCCTTTTTTTTCTTTCTTGTATGTCAATACTGACAAAAACAGAAACAAAAACGGCTTACTTTTTTTTTTGACAAAAAAAACATTTACAGGGTTTTATTATACTTTTTTTTTTTCTTCAATTGTTTTATATGTCAATTGCTGAAAAAGTATGTTTAGTTTTCTCTCTCTCGCTCTCTTTTCTGACTGGAAGTGTCCATTCATTCATGATTTCACAACTCTATCTTATTTATTCTCATAATATACCATATTATATATTCTATACTACTCTCTTTAGATGCCTCATACTCTTATGTATAAGTCTTAATAGTCACAATAATAGCAATACCATCGTTAGTACCAATTTAGTCTTTGTAACACTTTTTCCGGATCTATGTCAACTTTTGCTAGATCTTTCAGCAACTCGGAAAAAAAAAAATCAGTCCAGAACTACTACAACACAAATCTTCAACAAAAGATTACAGTTAATCACCATGTACACACACAGCCAAAAACTATAAAATGATGATTATCAACTTTGTTATTTTTTCATTGGGCCCAAACCTTTTTTTTTTTTTTTTTTGTAGTAGTAGTGCCGTACACACAAAAATAACCATTAAACGGCGTCAAAACACACAATGGTATCTCCAAACATCTCTATCTGTTTCTCTATCTGTCCCGTGTGTGAACATGAACAACATGCAACCGCTGCCTTGCCTCTTGAATTCGAAAAGTGGGCTTGTTTTCTTCTATCTGAACCGAACAGTGCCTCACAATAGATAATGGGTATATGTAATTATGCTGTAGAGATATATCTGTGTATATAAATAATGTGAACCGAGTTGGTGGGTACAGAGATATGTGTATGTGAGTCAGTAGTGCCTTGCGCTATGGTTTGTTTGAGTTATGTAGCACCTTCCAGCAAAGATGAAGAAGAAAAAGAAGCCGAAGAAAACTAAGAAGAACGAAGAAACCAGACAACAATTGCCATAACCCTTTGCATTGACAAAACATGAAAGAATCCTCACTGGTCACCGTTTTTGTGACACCTTAAAGTTCTTGTTTTTCATTTATTTATTTATAGACCTACTGTACCAAACATGCAAACTGCCCTATTCTCCCCCAACTATTCGTTACTTTCCTTCTGCTTCCGCTCGCTCAGACCTATCTTTAAGAGCCATCGTCAAAAATGCAACCCTCCAGGGATGTTTCTCGAAAGAAACAAAAAAGTTTAAGAGCCTTCTTATTTTTTTATTTTTTTTCCGAAAGTTTACCACGTTATATGTGTAACTCAGATACAGCGTGCAAAACCGAAGCAGGTTGAAAAAAATAAAAAAAATAAAGATTCCCGTCGCTAATACTTTTCAGTACTGTGTTAACTGTACACACTTGATCAAATTCCTATAACCGAGACCGAAGAAGAAGTAAATTTTTCGTTACTTACTGTCTCTGGCAGGAGAAAAAAAGTGTAAATGGAACAGATTATAAAAAGTGTTCAAGAATCATTTACCTTATTTTCAATTTGATTCAATTCGTGAAAACTTGTTTATTTTTTCCGAATTCAAAATCACAACTTTGGTTTTGTGATTCCCGAAAAAAAAACTTGACATTATTGTTTTTGGGTTGTCAGCGTTTATGTCGGTCCCAAGCTAAATTTACAAGAAGAAGAAGAAGAAGGAAAAAAAAAAAAGCCCAAACAACCTTATTTTTCTTTTCCCTTTTGACTTTTCTAAAATGGTTATTGTTTTCTGCATATTGTTGTATGATTGATTACAGCGGTTATCCCCGGAGGCCCCGGTGGTACCGGAGATAAACGAGTGGGAGACGGGGCGTAGTACTAATGTATTTTTTTTTTTTTTTTCACTTTATTATTATTTTTTTTGGCTAATATTATATGGAAGACAACAATAATTTTTTTGCACCATGCATTAAAGCTTTTGATGTTTATTCCGGTATCTATTTTATCAAAAAAAAAGTGTGTTGTCATACTGTATCATAAAATCTAAAATAAAAAAGTTCAAAGTTAGGAATAGACAAAAGTAGGTTTGGAGTAAAGTAAGGTGTGGGTGTGTTTAATGCATGGAAGTAGCTACGTCAACGGACGGACGACGCCTAAAGGGCGAAAGTGAGAGTTTATGTGTTTAGAACGGACGGTGACTAGATTTGCATATGATAGGAAAAAAATGAAATTCCTTTCGAAGGTAGTGGCCTTATGAGACTTGAAAAGGAAAAAAGTTGTGTGAACCTTCGCTTGGAACAAGTTTGACTTCGGACCTGGGTAGGTGAGTTAGTTAGTTGTACAAGACTTAGAGAGGGACTGCGCACATATGATGAGCGGCTCTATAGAAATACAACTACGAGTATGAACGATAGCAACAAGATGTGAACTTTAACAGACGACAAATGTAGTGTACAGCGTGGGTTAGGCTGCTTTGGAATTATTTTGGTGAAATCATACTAAGCTTGGATAAACGGATAGAAGTCTGTTAGATTGATGCTTTCTTGTTTATTGACTTGTTTCGCATTAATTTTACACTAAGCACAATCAGTATCGAGAGAGGACTTTTTGTATTTGAAAATGTTTTTGAGCAATGATGGTGTTGTGTTATATCCGACGGTTATATCTTTCTATTTACTTTGGGTTTGCATGATAAACAACATGACTACAAAAATACAGGGCTGCCAAATCAAATAAAAAATTGAAACAACTAATACCAGGATCGGGAATAATGAATACATTAAGCAAATACCGGTAATTCTTGCAATAATTGGAATGTGAGTTGTATACGGAATTTGATAGATTCATGGTTAACAGTCGTGATACACATTAATGTGTAGATTCAAATGTAGCACTAAAAGGATATCAAATCTGTATCAAACTTCGTTATTCAATAATGTTTGAAACAGCACATTTAAGACGGCACCACGTTGGAGTACCACATTTACTAAAGCTCATCAGGCGATTATAGAACACACCAAACCAATTACCTCTCACAAAAGTTAAGATAATGATAGCCAGCCAAAACTATGTGTAGGTAAAGTTTTACCGTACTTACCACCCTATCAAATCTTGATAATGTACGATAACCGGTAAATGTAACTGCGATAATTACAAGTTTTCTCTCTATACACAGAAAGTAGCCGATGGGGAGGAAAAATAAACTTGTGTCTATTCATCGGTAGGGTTTATATGCCTCAATGATAATACCGCTTCTTGAAATCTCCTCCCGGGAGTTAGTGGGATATATTTACATTGTATATTGAGGGGTCCAGTGAGCCATGGGCTCTTCAATTTTGTATGGGGGTGAGTTTATAAAATTATGATAGCTGTATCATAATAGTACGTATAATAAAAGTACGGCAAGAAATATACTAAGGGAAATGGGCGAATATATTTGAAAATTGGAATTCTGAAAATCTTGGCTATCTCACTGTGATCTAGGGATCTTAGTAACGTAAGACTCGCTTTTGCGGAGGAGTTTCTTTTATTCATTTCCAAGTAGATTCAAAACCTGTGTGAAATATATCAACATCTATTCAAAATATCAGGTTTGGATGGACAAGACTCAAAAAGATTTTTTTGTTTTTTTGCGAACAACCAAATACAGTAGGTGCAAACCAATTCGGATTAAAATTTCATGAATACCAAGACATTTCAACTAAAATATGCATTTCCAACGTATATCCACGTATTATTCTTTCTTTATGAGCTACAAGCTTAGTCCTATTTCTTCTATCTAAACCGAATCGAATGGAAGCAAAGGAGTATGAGTCTTTTCTCTCGCCCCCACTCACCCTTCCCTTTGTATTCTGGCACTGCGCACATGACAGGGTTCATCTTGGTATATAGGTTTTCGGAAATAGTTACTTTTATAGGAAGTTTATTTCGTGTGGAACAAGTGTGTACTACCACCAGAATGGAGAGCATAACAATAGCAGCATGCTATAAACTATTGCTCTGGGGTCACAAAACAGGACATTTATTGGGGATCATGATAGTAAATTATGATTTTTTGTCAAATTTATTTTTGTAAAATGGATAAAGTGCAAAAAAAACAATACTCATGACAAATATTAAATTGAAACAAAGTTGTTTTTTTCTGGGCCAACCGCTGCTAAGTACTGATAAAAGATAGTGCGAATATCAATGCAAACAAAGAAACGGAAGGCAACTAAAAAGATAAAATAAAAAAAGAGTTTGGCGCAAAATGATAATGATATTGTTCGGTCAGTACCTCTACTGTATTTGACTCTATTAACTATCAAGCTATTTTGTTCAGTGTTGTTTAAGAAGAAACTAAAAGTTAATGATGAAATCAGTTTGTTGGGGTATGCTGTATATCGGAAGTATTATCATGAGATGTTCTGGCCGGTTTAAATGTGAAGATAGGAGTTGATTTTGAATTTTCGAAACCAATGTTATAACGGTGTATTCTCAAAGTTTTTTTATCAGATCTTTATCAGACACTATAATTTTTAAAACAACGATACATCTATGAGAGAATCTACATCGTACTTAAAAATCGATGTTTGATGGTAACTGACGACTTCAATCTAACAAGAGTACTTCAGTATTCTTAAAAGGAGATCGATATGTCAATTGTATAGCTATTGGCCGCAGCTTTTGACTACAATAAGAATTAATACAGTATACAGTGGATAGAGCCTATATTTGCAAATTTACAGCTTGTTGCTTGATTTTGTTTTTGACAAAGGTTTAGATTTCTAAAGGTACAAATCAAATCAAATAACAGCGTATTAAAAAGAGGCAAATCAACGGTTAGCTTGGAAAGGGTTTCTATAGACCGGATTATACTTAATTCAAAAACAAAAATTTCAAAAGAGAATTACTACAATTTTTTTGAAAATCATTGAATTCTCAAATATCTATATACAAAATAGAAAAATGTTTTTGATAGACACCTTTTAGAAGTTTCAATATCACTGACGTGAGCACACTAATCAGATGTTGAGAGTGTGATTATGTTCAGTTTAGTTACAAGAAATTAGTGCACTGAAAATTTTATAGAGTCTCGTTATCCAGAAAAGAAGGGCTTTTCAAAAAGTATTCTTTAAAAAACAGAATCATCTATAAACACTAACAGAGAAGATTGTGAAACAAGTTGTATATTTCATTGTGACCAGTAGCTCGATATATAATTCTGCTTTATAGTAAAAGTAAAATGGAGTAAAATATTTGCATAGCTAAAGATTCAGTATATCCCTGCAACATAAGTACTGTTTTTGTTTGAATAACAACTCTTTTCGCTAAAAGTTTCAAGTTACCCTAAACGATGTATTATGTGGGTTTCTGCTACAATGCATCTGTTCATTAATAAGTCACATTCCAACCAATAACTGTAACCTCAAAAATAGATCAATTAAAAATGCCATTTTCAGAGTAAGCATACTGAGGCACAGAACTTCAGTTTCATCCATAATAACATTGTTATTTATTATTAGTAACTCAATGGCATACATCGCCGTATTTTCAGTCATTGATCATTCTAGCTACTTTTTGATAGATATATATGGATATGTAATTATTTCAGGTAATAATTGGCGTACTTCGTAAGTTCAGATAATATTATCAATTAAAAAGTGTTAAAAAAAATATTATGTTATACTCTAGTCGATATTTTTGTTCCTGGACCAATATTAGCGAAAATTACATTAGAATATATAGTGTCTTCTAATGTCAATACAAAAGGTAGCATGGACCTGGAAATAAAGAAAGAACGTGTATAATATCATGGGATGCAAAAAACATTCAACTTAATTTATTTAGATCTAATAATCAAAAATTTGGATGGAATTGAAAAACAATATTCATGAACCTGTAAACGGACACTAAATTGATAAATGTTTAAGTAGAATATATGTTGAGTTCTTGAGTAAACCACATGCAGAATTACTTGTAAAATTGTTAGGTAGCAAGCAATATAATTATCAAAGGTTTTAGGAATATTAGTCCATAAAAGCTTTTATATCACTTGAACAGCTTTTATGGCTTGTGAGGAGCGTTATTAAATACAAAATTATTCTAGATGTAGAAATCAAAAAATTGATCCCAAAAATCAAACAATGATTACAGTCCACGTTTACTTATTGTCAACGATGGCCTTAAAAAATTGTAGTGTGAAATTAAAGAAATAAACTAGCTTCGATAGGTATGAGGAAATATTTAACATTTCTAAAACTGCTATCAGTGTCTAATGAACTGACTATTGATGTATTTGATTTTTCAAAAAGGGTGGAATGGGATTTATTCCCTTTGCTTAAAGAACAATTGTTGACTTTTCCTGTAACTACGTGCTTGATTTCTCATACCGTTAAGACGTATCTAATGTTAAAGCAAACAACAACATATATTGCAAGAATCATACAAATTTGCTAGATTGCATGGTGATATGTAAGGCCAAATCGTGTACACAAATCAGATCTCTAAATTGTTAATGAACAACAAATGTTATAAATTTGTCCAGTTTAGAAACTTTGTTAGTTCAGAAACCCCCATGAATATTTGAACAAGTGATATTTAGTGGTGTTTTTGCGTGGGGGTTTGAGAGCAAAGTGTGTTGTTTAAACCATAGGAAATTGTTCTACCATTCTAAGCATATTGCAGTAAATATGTGCTTGAATGGGTATATATTCAGCCAACAAACATAAATCGTTAGAGAACTTCATACAAGCTCAGCAAATACATAGTGTTGAAATTATCATTTGGTTTATCTAGTTCAAAGCGCACCGCGTTTGAGAAATATACAGGTTAGTTGTGAGAGCTTGTAACACAATTGATTGTATACAACTAGATAATTTATGATAAAGGGGTGTGTTAACATTGCTCTTAAATAAACAGCGAGACTAATATCTTTAAAGCTCTTTTCAAAAGTTTGATTAAACACAAACCTAGCTAATAGGATGCACTTAGAAGCGGGTTTTTTTGTTTTAGTCGTAGAAAATCCCCTGAACAACAGCCACGTTCCAGGCAAGCAAAGGACACAAACTCTTACAACTAAAAAAAACAAACGAGTGTAGTTGATACATCTGCCATCTGGCCATACTTCAATGTTTAGCCAATTTGGGCAATTTACTTTCCAACTAATCGAAAATTTATAAATTATGGTGCCTGGGCCGTTTTTGAGAGCACTTTTTAAAAAGTAACAAACTTAGCACTAACTGGGTAAATGAATCCCCTCCCGTTTAGAATTTGAAAACAATTGTTAAAATGAATGCCGTAGACCCAAAATGCGACTCGGTAGATTTAATGGAAATAGAAGTGATATTTGGAAAAAGTGCTAATAAAGAAATTGTGTACAGTAGGTGCAATTATACTATGTATGTGCATGTTTAAGGTATTGTAGAAAAAATTATGAGCGTTTCTTCAAAATTGGTACTAGTAAACAGTTTATATTTATTTAATATTCTTTTTTACACGTAGATTTTGAGTAGAATCTTTATATGCTTAACCCCAGATAAATATAATGAACCTCGTAACCTAATAACAATTTTCAGTGAAAAGACTAAAGCACTAGGAAATTGAACAAACAAACTACATTAGCAAGTACAGTATGGATAAATAACAATATGATATCATACAGTTAATGAGGTCAAAACACGTTGCAATCGCTTCAAAAAATATAGACACAAAGCAAAAACAAATATCATCTGTGTTTGGAAGGGCCTAGAATTAGACATTGAACTCATTCAAGCTTTGTATGTAGAATTGAGCAACTAAGAACAATGCCGGTTATACTGTGTATAAGTTTAGCATACCTGAGCCATTTGATATTTATATCATACCATAATACAGCTGAGCTTGTGTACAGTATAAAGTACGACAAGATTTATATAACTTATTGTGCAAATAAAAATGTTGGTAAGGGGTAGCAAATTGACAAAATGGAAAAGCTTTCTTGGCTCTTGTGATTTGCTCAAGTATAAATATTGCTGAGCGTATAAAAATAACTCCTACAAGAATGCCATGGAAATGTCACGGCAATGCTATACTGCCCCTTAATATTAAGAAGCAATCCGAATATACATTATGAATTTATATCACCATTGTCGACATATATAGACGATAATCGGCAGCTGTGTTGGGTTACAGTAAGTTTTTTTCTGGAGGTTTGATTGGCCGTAATAAAAACATATAAACATGTGTAAGACTAAAATTACTGCCAAAACTTACTGGTATAGAAATAACTTGTGCTGTGTTACACTGGGCTACTAATTGGCTTATTTCAGTAATATATTGTAATATTTTAACATCTCTTGAACCTTTGTGAATAATGAAATGACAGGAAACATTGGAATATCAAGAGCGTGTAGATCATTGATTTGGATTGTCATGTATATGATGCATATTCAATTTCATATGTTGCCCAAAAAGGTGAGCCAGAAAATGAGACTGCCAGCTGTTTTCTACTGTTTTAGTTAGTGTTAATCAATACCTGATGTTGATATATATTATGAGCTGAATATGCGCTGCAGTAAATAAATAGCTCTCAAGAGTCAATCGCTATTTCTTAAACCAATTTTAGAAAAATAGAAAAAATAGATATTGATCAAACTGGTCAATCAGTGAGATGATTATTGACAGCATGTTACCCTTATATTAGAATATTTAGCCTATTCAAATTTACTTGAAATGTACAAAGTAAGGCAATGGAGTGAGAAGTTTCATTACAAAGTTGAACCCAAAAATGAGCAGCTTATCAGGGGTAAAGGCTGCCTATTCGAAATCAGCTAATTGGTTTTAAATGTATTCAAATCCTGACAGGAGACAAATGTTTGAGTTTCCGCTTTGAAAATGGAACAGTTTGTTAGTAGTTCTCACTATCCCTAAGATATCTGATTGTTTTGAAAAATTAATTTCTTTCATGTTGATTGAGTGTCCTGTCTCTTACATTTTTATATAAATAATATAGCAAAAACGATGCACAAATATAGCTTCATTTCTTTCCTTGGTGTTATACTAGGTGAAATAAACAAAACAGTATTTATGATAATATCCATAACTAGCAATTTTGTTCAACCCATCGGAAAGAAGTGTTGCTAACTGGCTATTTCATTTAAAGCAAAAAGACTTTTTTTGCCGCCTATATTAATTAATACGACTGGCGTTTACAGAGCAAATAATACTACCGCAATAAAGTTGCACAATAAAAATATGTATTGTCTCACAAAAAGACGTTCTTTTATTTTCCTCTTCGCTATAATCAATTGTGCTTTTAAACACTTTGGCACACTTACCGAATTCTATCCCATCAACGAAGACTTTCAAACTTATTCCGCAAAAGCCACTGAAAATACGAAAAACTAACAAATGAGGAAAAAAGTCATACTGATATCTTGTTTTCTCATCTGAAAATTGCTCTATCGACGTTTACAAATTGTATCACATCTACACGAATAAATCAGGTATTGGTATGGCTCATTACTGCATATTTTTATTTTGTTTAAACCGTGTATTCCGGGTTTCCAGCCTGGACAATACTTTCTCTCTCTTGTAAGATTACAGACTAAAACAGTCTAGCTAAAAAAAGGTCTTGCTTCCGGGCCCTATTAATATTTCAGCAGGGCGGGGTTTATTCAACTTTTGTTGTGAGCCTCGTCGCAACGCAGATTGTTCGGTTTTATTATTGAACCACATTTACACATCTTCTTCATTGTTATTAACATTATTTGTATTTTATTTATTAGTTTAAATTTTTCATAAGCTATTTGACATGGGACAATAAACTGATTATGAGTGAACTCCTCTATTTTATATTGGTCCTATAGTTTTTATTTTTTAGCCCATATAAAACATGAATACTGATTCAATTGATAAAAGAAAACATGCGTTTAATGATTTGAAGAATGAAACTAAAAGCTTCGTTGTTTTAAGTAGCCTACAGACATCAAACACATTAGCTAGAGCGGTAATAACAAAAATATATAAAAGTTTGAATGAACCTTCACCGATAGTACACTATCGGCTTGTGTAATTTTTTTTTTGTAATCAGTTTATTGTCCAATGTCAAATAACCTATAAAGAATTTGAATTAATAAATAAAATACAAATAATGTTAATAATAATGAAGAAGACATGTAAATGTGGTTCAGTAATAAAACCAAACAATCTGCGTTGCGACGAGGCTAGTTTGAATTTTTTAATTAGTTCAAACTTTTTATTAGGTTAAATTTTTTATAAGTTATTTGACATAGGACAATAAACTGATTATGAATGAACGAGGCTCACAATCTCGTGCGTTACTATTGTATGAATACTTTTGTTCATTCATTCATAATCAGTTTATTGTCCTATGTCAAATAACTTATAAAAAATTTAAACTAATAAATAAAATACAAATAATGTTAATAACAATGAAGAAGACATGTAATTGTGGTTCAGTAAAAACCGAACAATCTGCGTTGCGACGAGGCTCACAATCTCGTGCGTTACTGTTGTATGAATACTTTTGTATTTTGACG
>JAJMKR010000142.1:0-51665 GCA_030563945.1 Geotrichum australiense | reverse complement strand
GTAATAACCGTCGGAAGAGAGGTACATCTACAGTATACACAATGACTTTAAAACTGTTTCTATTGAGGTATCAAATGTAAGGATTGACGCGGTATGCACCGCCATTTTGATTTCATCTCTCTGGTCCTTTGAATCATGAATTGAATGCAAAAGTTATAACCTGAATGAACAGTTTTTTTTTATCTTCAATCCACATTTTTGGAGCCCAAAATCAATCGTCGTAAAACGTCAAGGTTTATCTATAACTTAAGCATTTGAAGACGAGTACCAGATATAAGCGATAGCGACTTTTACAAAAAAGTTCTGTAATACTGGAAAACTAGCATAATGTATTCATGTGCAAAGGTTGTAGCGAAGACTCGCCGTATTGATTGTCCACTCAATTGTTACTGTTTCCATTCAGTAATTTGGATACACGTAACCGATCAAATCACACTTTACTTTGATACTCTACAACTTCGAGTGTGGGACCAAAATTCTGGACTAGATCCGATCCATTATTTTGTGCCACTCAAATAGCTCTCTTGCATAGTAAACTTGTGCAATATGGCAGTTTTATTGTTGTCCAAAGGTATAATATAGCATGACTTTGACTAACGACACGGTAAATATGTATTATAAACGGTTATTTTTGAGATGTCCTGTTCTTTTGATCTATTTGCAGTATTAGAGTCTTGTATGTTAGATTAAGGACGCTCAAAGCTTCACACTATTTGATTTCTTTATAAGGTAAAACTAGTAGACTCGTACCTTTTCTTCTCAGACCGTCAAACGCTTATACCTTTGCACTTTGGTAATTTAATGATTTATTTATATTGCACAAAATAAAGAATTGGTAGTAATAGAGTAAAACGCTCTTAGTGATTCGTTATAATGATGGTAAATTTGGATATAGTGTATACAGCTTTGTAGGCCACAGCAACACCAAAATTACTGGTTTAACAATGCAAATGTTATTCTATGGAATTAAAGTAACCATGAAACAAAAACTTGCCATAAACCAACTTCCGCACTCCCCTACCAAACGAGCATAATTTATTAGACTCAAAGTACAACTAATAGTAATCCTGCAAAATGCAATATACTTATGTAGATATCTCACGGCTGGGCGGTTATCTTTATGAAAAGATGCTCAAACGGAATATCATTTTGGTGTGAAATGCACATTACATCAAATTTTGCACGATTGTTTCACACAAAAAATATGATATTATCAAAAAAAAATTATCAATTGGCACAGTTATAAAATACGTTTTTCCGTTTTTTAATTGATGGAAAAAGGGCTCTAAAATTGTTTGTGTTTTGGATTTTTTTTAAAAAAAATAAGATCGGTAATCAATCACAAAGCAACTTCAACATGTTTTGTAAAAACCAATTGTTTTCTGAAGCTAATCAAGTGGCCATTCAACAATCATTAAAAGCATGTATATCAGTGCCCATAAACATACAAACTATTCCGTCAAATGTGATTCCTTTTTCTTGTTGCAAACTCGTTGGTTTTATATATTTGAAAAAAATTGTTCCGGTACCTTTTCTATTTCAACTCTTGCTCGTATAGCTACATACAGCATGACGATGAAAGCTCACACACTCAGGCATGAATTTTTTAGCTCTCACAGTAATCGAAATAATTTTGCAAACAACATGACTAGGCTGTACGGTTTTAAAGACCACTTCGATCAAACCCCAAAAGTTAGACAGGACATTATCACTACCTTGTATTTTTTTCACATTTTGATTCGGGTTGCATAAAAATAAAAAAGTTGAAGCAAGATGGCAAGGTTTATTGAGGATTTTTAGACATGCTCAGGGCGTTGGTTTTGGAAGTAAAATGAAAGGACGTTTTGACTGGTCAAAAAGGTTTTTGGGGACGTGGAGCGGTTATAAATTATTGGTTAAAAAGTCTTATCGATAGCTGGATAAGTGTGGTAAAACTTTAGAATCGTAACTTTAGTGAAGCAAACATACTAGCAAATTAATCTGAACAATGAGGAAATGGAAGATACATATAGTGTTAATAGATCAATTATCGATCAAGTTAGAATAATCAGTCCAAGTATACTCCAAGCTATGAATTGAAATATACAATTATCCGCATACAAACCAAAAATGTTTACCAGTTATGATACCACGACAACAAACACAACTAATAGACCACATACCAATCAATGTCTTTATAACAGTACAGTATTCAATAATATACATCAAATTTCTGTGAACCTTAGCTAGACTAAACATTGCACAAATTTTATCCAAACCTAAGACATAGTTTGTCCCAGTAATCACTGGTCTCTTGAAAATTTCAAGTTTGTCACTCTAGTTTACGCTTTTTTAATGTCCAGTCAATGATATATTAGTCGTGGATTTAAGGTATACAAAAGTTTTAGAAACGTAATGACCAATTTTAGACCATCATTTCTTTATATCCGTTATGTAAGATCAAGAGATTGACTCATCACCACTTTTCAGAACTACCTATCTATCTAAAGTAAATTCATTCAGCCCATAACCATTTTATTTACTAACTTAGTCATATATAAAAGTACATGACAAACAATCCTGTCCTGACAATATTATTATATAGATGGATTCTACCCAACTCTTGACAATCTGTCTGAATACAATCCCATCCCATCTGACCCAACCCAGTCAACATCGTTATTTTTTTCAATCCCTGCTTCTCCCACTCCATTTTTCCATCAAAAATCACTTTCAATTCCACTACTAACAAAATATCAACCAAGACCAAGATCAGAGACCAAGACCGAAACCAAGGATCTTAAACTCATATTCCAATACCACCCAAATATCATGGACCCAGCTACAAATCTTTACCTTTACCACCTTTTTTTAATGACAAAAAACAAGTGCTTACACTTTGTACAAGTCTTTAAACAATCTCACAGATTGAAATATCGTAACAACAATTGGTCAGACTATTTTTCCGGGTGAACTGTGCACAGTACGTTATGCCAGTATAATACCAAGATTTGAATTTCAATAAATTTAGCTACTGGTATGATAATATTGTGAACCTTTTAAGCTCTCTTTCTCTTCGCTTCACACAAACCTTGTACTGTAACGGTATACCCATACAGTATCTATTTCAATATTTCTCAATCTCCCATACCAACTCAAATCATCACCATTTCGTAAATTTAAGTAAATTCTCCCATCAATTTTAACATCATAGCATACTGTACATATCTTCATTCTAACCAACATCCATTCCCACACTAGTTTCCACATTCACAATCACACCTAAATCCATACACATCCCATTTCCCAAAATCCATTCAACCCCCGTTACCGCGGCCAGTCTCGGCGACCGACCGGGCACACAGAACACAAACAAAACCTTGAGTCCAAACCAAACCACGGACATTTTACTGTGTACATACTACACAGCGTATTTACTACACTACTAGAAACCGGTCATGGCCGTAGTCGTGTTGGTACTCATGTGTCAACGTCTTTTTTTGGGCCAGGTTTCAGCCACACGCAGAGGTGAAAAGGTCCCCACTCTTTAGATACGCAGAAAAATTTGATAAACTAAAGTAACCAGGTTGTGTAAAGAAAAGGCTTGTATCGCGTGCTAGGTTTGTGATGATTTTTGGAACGATTGTATTGGACCAGTGGGTGTCACATCTATTGACATTTTGACCGGGTCGGATGTCCATTATTGTCCCGAACAGTACAGCATGCACGAAAAGTTGTTACAAAAGAATCAAGACAATTGGAATTTTTTGTTCTGTATTGTCAACGAGCCGTTGGCCCTGGTCCGGGTTATAAATTATATCGATATATAAAAATTTCTGTATAACGTCAAATCTTTAAACCATCACCTCATAATATACTTTTACCAATATCCAGATTTCATTCTATCCTATTCCAAATTGAAAACTCGAAACACCAAAATAGGTCGATACCTACAAACCTACACCGAATATATATAATAATAGCCAGTACGACTCCAATACATTCTTCATCCATCTACTCACTGATAACACGCACACACACCACTTTGTTCATTTCTAGCTGTACACCTCTATATACACAAGTATCCATTTCATAATACACAATGCAATTTGTATTCAATAAAATAAGTATGAAAAAAAATTAACTTCATTAAATTTTCAGTTCATTAAAAGAAAAAGAAAAAATTGTAAAAAAAAAAAATCGTTGGCGATAAAATAATTATTAGGATAAAAAGCACAATCATTAAGACAAAAAAACACAGACTAAAACAACAATGAAAAAAAGGTATTAAAAAAACATGAATGAGGGGGTAAAGATGAAGATGGATATAAAAGCATGAATGAAATAATGAAAAATTGTAATAAATATGAATATTCTTTTCCGGGCTTTTTTTCTTAATGTGACACCTTCTTTACCATGCCAACCTCCCGTCTCGCCTCTATCCAAAAAAAATAAAAAATAGTAAAAAAAAGTATATAACCATGCATTTTGCGTCTTCCAACATGACCACCGCCATTGTCGCTTCAATAATCACGTAAGTATTCTACACTTTCCAATTCCAGCCTGACTCGGAGACCCTGCCGCAAAATCAATAATATAAAACACTCCCTTTCTATCGAGCAAAAACAACGACTGCCCAGTTGTGCTAAACCTCATTGCCGCTGCCTCCCTGTACGACCTTGCCCCGTGGACCTTCGTAACCACCGCTATTTGCTTCTTCTGTATGTGCAGCACGTAACAAAGCCCGTTCTTATCCAAAAACGCTATTGTGTTATCGGACCGACGCGGTGACGTACAACAATTGTGTATCTGCGAGCCCACCTTTTCCACCCTCTGCAGCACGTCGACCCTGGCGCTCATCGTGGGCGAGTCCGAGTTGAAGTTTGCATTCAGAATCATTGGGTGCGAATTCTCTGCCACCGACGTAACCGCAAACGTATGAGAGTTAGGGAAAAACTGTATCGACGTTATTCCTTCCGACTCCAGCGAATTTTCCGAGTTTCGTGAATTTTTTAAAATTAGTCGCGGCTCATGCGGGTTTGTTACGTTGATAATTAGTATGTGAGATGTTGATTGAGTTCCGCAGGTAAGGAATGACTCGTCCCAAGAGAATGA
The DNA here is from genome assembly GCA_030563945.1 of Geotrichum australiense. Taxonomy (NCBI): domain Eukaryota; kingdom Fungi; phylum Ascomycota; class Dipodascomycetes; order Dipodascales; family Dipodascaceae; genus Geotrichum; species Geotrichum australiense. The sequence continues at coordinate 46,571 of JAJMKR010000142.1, read as the reverse complement.
TAGTGCGTTGATAACGTCGTGGTATGGAATTGTAATTGTAACTGTTTCAACGTGCTGGTGAGTAACGCCTTGCTGACGCAGTTTTCCTTCTTCAATAGAATTCGAATACATTGTCATTAGTGGGGCGTGATCTCCTAGTTGAAGCCAATGAAGAACAATCATTGGCTGTTCCTTTTTCGTAGTATTATCGATTCCTGTGATTGCACAAGCAATCAGTGAAGCGTTGGGTGAAATGGCAAGGTACCTGATTATAAATTTTGAGCAGTGCATATAGACACATGTTCCTTTGTTTTCGAGATCAAATACTCGTAACGTCCGCTGTATGTCTGTTATCGCCAGGTATCTATTAGACATTGTTAGCATTTGATATTCGTCTCCGTCTGTTATCTCGCCTCTGAAAAGCAGCTCTGGCGGGTCGTTAAAGTCTTCTGGAATGTTGTAAGTGTACCATTTTTTGGCTGTACAGAGAGCTATTTTAGTGCCATCCGGTGATATTGCCATACTTGTGTACTGACTTTTCTTGATTCCCGGTTTCCTGAGGTAATGCTGAAACTGTTTTCTATATGAGGGGATGCATTGTTGGAAGAACTTTTCTCGCTGTTCGAAATACGAGTTATTTCTGACGTGATTAGGGATACTTGCTGGGTAGTGGGAGTATATTATATGATCAAGGGATGAGGACGTGGCGGTGAGTTGGGAAGATGAAGTGCTGAGGTTGATTGTTGCTGTTCTCGAGTCAATCTTGTAAATATTTGTGGGCGGCTGGTCCTGTGGTGTATTTAGAGATTTTGCAGCAGTTTGAAAGATTTGTGCCAAGGACATTTTTTTCTTTTCCATGATTGAGCTGTCGTGTTTATCAAAGCTGACAATGTCGTTTGATTCGGATTCGATAACACTTGTATTGAGGGACCTTGTCGGGGTTAGTTCGTTTCCCGAGTCAGGGACCTCGAAAGGTGACGATCCGGTTAGGATTTTTATTCCCAGCTGGAGTTTTTTCCGTTGGATCTTGTCGTATATTTGCCGCAGTTGGATGGCTTGCGATAGTATATCAGATCTTTTCCCGCATTCAGGGCATAGTTGATTTGGGAGCGGTTGAGACTTGAATGCTTTCTCAGAGACTATGCATCCACAAGTCAAGATTGAGGCATCTGGGAAGCCTACATTTTCCTCAATACTGTTGAGAAACTCACTCCATTCCGATATTGGTGAGATCATTAAATCATCTGTCATGACTATTGTGTGTTATTATAATATCTATAGGGTAGGTGTAAACAATGACATGCCAAAGAGAGTGTGTGTGTTTGAAGACAGAGAAGAGATGTAAGAAAGAAAGTATGAAATATTGAGAAAAAAAATAATCGTAAAAAAAAAAAAAAAAAAAAAAAAAAAAAAAAAAAAAAAAAAAAAAAAAGTGAATGAAGATAGAATACAGAAAAGCTCAGCAAAAGTACTAAGATAAGCTTTGTGCTTTTGCTGTTAGTATTTAGATCTGTTCTAAAATAGATGCAGATGCAGTTATACACCTGATTCTATTTATTTACTTCTGACGCAAAAACGGGCATAACATCTTACATATCCCAGGTATGATGTGTTGTTCCACAATCAGAAAGAATGAAAAAAATTAGATTCAGATGACCGTTTCATTTTAGACTGGAACTCATCAACTCTCTTTTTCTTTATCAAGATAAAAACACACGAGCTCAAGAGATGATACCATTCCCAACTTGTATAGGTGAATAACAGTAAAATTTGTATGGATAAAACTAGCTTATATCTATGTAGATCGTTGGAACTTCAAACTTTGTTATTTAGGACTCCTTTCTTTCCCGAGGGGGGTTATATGCCTAAGTTTGCATATAAAGTGTATACTGGGAACTGTGCATGTATCGGTGCTCGTACTATGCACATTACAAACACACAAAGACAAAGTATAACAGTGGATTAAACATAATGAATTTTATATTATCTAGGCTAGGCCTGAGTAAAAGTGGAAAATAACAAAAATGTCAGAAATAAAAAGTTCTAAATGTTAGGTCTTAACAATTGACGACGTCACAGACTGCGCACAAGTCATTTGTGATGGTATTATACTAGTACAGTAGCAAAACTGACATTTAAAAATTACATAGCTCAGCAGTACTAGTGCTCTTTATCATACCGCTATGCGCATATGCGCATGTGCATGTGCAAGACAAGTACAGTACAGTAAAAACCGTGCCTAACCTACTTTACTTTTACGTACAGAATCGTACACAGCACAGCACTAACTACACTAACCAGATTGAACCAAACAAAACCTCAAAAAAGGTGAAAAAACAGGTTTGTTGGCTTTGTTGGTAACAATATCCACGCTCAACGTCAATAGTTGTGGACCAATCATTTATTCCATCTTCAGCCTCCCTCGCTCGCTCACATACCCCTTCCCCCCTTTTAAGTAAGAAATTCATCTTTGTGTTTGTGTGTTAGAGAATAAGCATCTATCATGCAGTACTTAAAACAGTTGTTACTGCTGGTAATTTATGTGTAACTTGCACTAAGCTTATTACACGCTGTGTATGCACAATGGAGGTAAATTTATACAGATCCTTTCTGTTCCCGAGATACATCTGTTTCACTGTGGACTTGAAGAAATGGCTGTCAATTGTAAGAATCTGGTAAAAACAGCCCCGAAAAATGATGGAAACCATCCCAGAAAAGGGCTGGTTGTTACGCCCCTTCCGACGGGACTTTTTAAGTTGGTTGTACTGTACTCTACGACCGGAATGCCCGGCGGTACTTTTTTGGGGTGAAATCAAAACGGGCTTTAGTTTATCTTGTCTGACCACAATAGTGATTTACTGTACAAATTTATACTTTACACTTATCTCGGCTTAGAGAAATCGAGCTATAAAAAGAGTTTATGTTATCAGTTGTTACGATAAGCTTTGGGGCATAGTCTTTGTTGGTGTTTACATTAGTGATTGTAAATTCACTACCGATATCGTCATATATAACGATGAAATGGGCATTCTGTCCATGTAGAAATATAAACGAACCCCCACCTATTTGGAATAGAATCGCTAACAAGTATGCACACGTCTATCTCTATTAAACCCATAAACACAATACGCAAAATCTTGGAAAACTCTGAACTTGAACTTCTAGCAATTTTAAACTTTTTTTTCATATCTTTATACCGTACTAAAATAACGCTATTAAAAAGAGCACAAAAAGAGCACAATAATATCAAAGTTACTTTAGCTCGGAATATGTGTATCGGGTTATATAAAGTTTTATGTGGAGATCTGGATATAACGGTGTGATCTTGGATTTGGAATCGGGTAACTTGAGATAACTTAAGGTAACTTGAGTAAATAATAGGATCAATATTCACACAACAATATGTACATCTTTTGATCGTTATTGAACAACTTCCCCAGTAATCTTTTGGTCGAGCTGTTTACACGACATACAGTACAGAAGTTTTAGATGGCCTAACTGTTCGATTATCAATGGGAAAAACTTACAACTCAGTTGAATTCATAAAAACTCAAAATCGTATAGAGTTCGATCTTGAATGTGAAAATAAAATTAAACACTAAAATAGACTCTATTACCGGTACAATCCAGCGTACAGTATCATCATCGATTTATCGCCAGATTCAGTTACAAATAACGCTTGCCGCAATCAGCGCAATAAAACAAACCTCCAAGATTTTTTCCCGCAATCCAAACAATATGAAACCTAGATAACCCCATCCAACTGTAACTTTACAAGTACAGTACGAAATACACTTAGTGCACTACAGATACCCCTCTACGTCAAATACTTCTTAGCCTCAAGTATCCGAAAATTCTTTCCCTTCATAACCGCCACTACAACCCCAGGTAACGGTATCCCATACATAGTCTGTCCGACCCCGTCATACTTTGAAATTGGCACATACCACGTCACATTCCTACTCGCCCGGTATTTCCTCAGTCCCCGCTCGGTCCCAATCCCCTCATCATACATCACCGTCGCCCTCAGCGTCGTCCTCTGCTCTTCGCAGATATCAGAAATGTTCTGGTTCCCGCCCGAGACCAGGTCCCCGTACACGTACACGTTACGGTGCGGGTTGTCATGCAGAAGTCGAAGGTAATTGTCGGTCCGGACAAACCGGTTGGCGTCAAGACAATGCGGTGGAAGGTATGAGGAATTTGGGGTGTTGCCCGTCGTGAGAATGCAACAGTCAACTTGTTCCTTTTCGCCGTTTTCGAATTCAATTATAGTCTGACGCCCGCGCATAGCGTCCATTGACAAGTTCCTGGCGGCAGTAGCCGAGTTTAGCTGCGGGACTCTGGATGCCACAGCCGGAGACGGTGGTGGTGTTAACCCAGGTACCTGTACCTTTTGCGTGTGGTACGTAGCCACTGCCCGATAATTAAGCACCGTTTTAACATCTAGCTGCTTCAACTTTGTAACTGCCTCCTGCGCGACCTTCTTCCTCAGCCGCTCTAGCGTGTTGTCATTGGCTGTATACAGCGAAATGGACTTTTGACAACGGTACTTGTGGCCCAGCTCACCGGCCAGCTCGACACCAGCCCCACCGCCCCCGATTATCCCAATGGTACGGGCAAGCTGCGTTTGCAGCTGGAGGTCGCGTAGCGCTTGCTTGGTGGTCTCGGTGCTGCCATGCAGCTTGAAGGCCGGCGATGAGGACGAGCAGCCAGTGGCGAGGAAGAGACGGTCGTAGTGGATCGACGTGCAGAGGAAATCGTTGTGTATCAACGGCTCGTCGGTGTCGGAGAGTTTGATGTAAGTTAGCTGGTTTTGAGCGGTGTGAAGTGAGATTACTTTGCCCTGAATGACTTCAATGTGGATCCGGTGGGTGTCGCTGGGATCGATGAAACTGGAGACTGTGCTTTGCAGGTCGAAGAATATTTCGTGCTCGTATTCGGCAAGAAGCTCAGGGTGTGAAATTAGACGCACCGCGGCTACGTTCCAGTAGCTTTGTAGGTTGGGTGAAATTAAGCAGATTTTGAAGTTGGTGTGCTTTTTGAGCTGGGGTATAATAGATTTGCACAGCAGTTTTACGGCGCTGATGGCAGCATACGAGCCACCAGCTACCACAAATGTGTATGGGGTAGTAGTGTTACTGGTACCCGAATTCATACTGAAACCGGCTCAATATTTCAGATGGATCTCATTCAACAAGTATTTTGCTCCAATTGAACAATAAATGCAGCAAGTCTGGAAGTTGAACTACATTTATATAGCATCGTGATTTGTCTATACCGTATATACATGATTTACTGAGGTTGCTAAAAAATGAATTATAATTAAGATGCAACTTTTCATTACAAAAGTCCCGCGCGTAAAAGTAGTATTCAAATTCCATGTATATAAACGAAAGTCCACACACGTTAATAAGTAATACCAATCATAGTCAATGCCTCCAAAAACCTCGACAAGTCATCCTTCGCCAGCTCAATAATCGAACTCTCAAAGGCATCAACCTTCACCCTCGCATGAATCTCATCCGCAATCCTGTGAAACGCAATCCCAAATTCATTAAACTCAAAAATCTCGCCTGATTCTTCCCCGTCTTCGTCACCATCGTCACCCTCGCCGCCGCCTTTGCGTGCCTTTCTCGGGCCCATGCCTACCACCAGGTACGTGTTGGTCGGCGGGTACAGTGATGCTACCACAAGCGGTAGCGTCCGCGTTGAAACCTCGGCAGATGCCTCTGCAATCCAAACTGCCAACTGGTTAAGTGCCAGCGGATTCGAAAACACTTCCAGCTCCGGGCCGTCCTTCAAAATCGCAAGTCTAAACCGTCTCAAATCTTTAATCAGTCGTCGTTCAAGCAGCCCCTTCGCCGAAATGACAATGCTTTTCTGTAGTCCCTGCGCTATATGTATACCCCGAATCATCTTATTAGGATCATTAAGAGAGTCCCAAGCCGTCCAAAAATTATCGACCCAAAATTCATCTCTCGTAATCTCCAACTCTCCTGTCAAGAACTGGTTTCCGTTTCTGAAATCCTCCTCATTAACCTCCGCATTACCGTTACCAAACAGTTCCTTCTCGCGATGGCCGACTTGCAGCAACGCCGACAGCGCGGCAACACAGTCACCGGCCGAAACCGCGCCTTTGTACCCAAACCTCCGTACTATGCTCTGCTGTGTGATTTCGTCCATTCCGTAAGCGCCCGCAATATCTGACAATTTGGATGGTAACGATCGTTTGGTTGCGAGGTTCATGTGCGTAAACCTCTGCTTCGCGTCATGCAATGAAATACCCATTCGCGCAAGCATCTTGTCAAGTCGTCTCCTACCTTCTTCGGTGTACAGTTTCAACTTCGCCGAAACGTAGCTTGAGTGCGACATGGCTTCGTAGAGAGTCCAATGTCGTAACAGGAAAAAGGGATAGTCTTTTTCTATAAAAAGTGAGGTGTCCTCGCCACTGCTACTCTGGTCGTGTGTGCTGGACATCGAAGGGATATTGGCGCGCGGGTTTAACCGTAACACTTCCATTTTCAGCGCTGGGAACAGCACCTTGTAGACGTGTGGGTATTGCGCATCCAACGACGTAGTGCCGACAACCGTCAGCCACAGGTCAGAAATCGATGGCGTCACGAGGTCGGACACAAGTGAGTATATGAGCGACGCTGTAGACGTCGAGACCGTAGATCCGCGATCGTAGTAGTTTTGGAATTCCCGTTCGTAGCTTTCTAGCATTTCTTTTCGTGTGAGTTTCTTTAAACGCCGTTTCTTGTTTGGCTCTTCGGAGGTAGAGTCCGGTGAGTGTGAACGTTTCGTGGAACTGTCAATGTTTTCTTTGTTTTTGTCTGATGGGTCGTCGTTTTCTTCGGTGTTGCTGAGTCGGATCGGCCGGCCGGTATTGTCGTCGTCGGAGTTGATTTCCTCGTCGGAATCGATTTCTTCGTCCGAGTCGTGTAGAACCCTCTTTTTATGTTTTTTACTATTCCTGTCATGATTATTATCTAGATCATCGCTTTCGTCTTCGTCTTCTTGATTTCCATCTTCGTCCTCGTCCTCATCCTCGTCTTCATCGTCCATCTGAATGTAATTCACGTATGATTCTCTAAGCGAGTCTAGCTCATCGATCTGTGTATTTTCATCCAACAGGCATATCACATTATCCGACCCGAACAAATTATCTAAATTCCACGGCCTATGACCATCCACGACATATATCATTTTCGAGTTGAATTCCTCGTCGTCTTCTTCATCTTCGTCCTCGTCCTGATTCTCATTTCTTCTCTTCAGCAGCTGCGCAATATCGACCGTGGCACCACACCCGACAAATATAATATTTTTAACCTCCTCATGATCCTGCACGTTCTGAATCCATCTCTTTTTCAGATCCTCAAACCCTATCACCGGCACAATCTTATGCAATATCAAGTCTTTTTTTAACAGCCCGGAAATCATCTTGGTCGCACATAACGCGTCAATATCCATACAAGAAACGAAGATGATGAGACGGCAAGTTGATGCAATCGAAGACTTGCGGATCTTCTCAAAGGTGGCCATAAAATCTTCCATTAACACATGCATTTTGATCGGATTGTGGACATTTGGGGTGATTATGGCTGAGGAAAAAATATATATTAAAAGATCAAACAAACAAAAAGATTATAACGATACAAAAGGGAAACGAAAAATTAATGAAAAACTATATCTGTTACGCGTTTCTCATGTGATTTAAGACGTTAGTAATAACTAATATATAATAAGTGCTTAGTTTACCAGCATAAACAACAATGTGCAAAGGTTAACTTTAAAAGGCTACTTAGATCAGGGTTATAGAACCCGATTAAGCCAAATCAAAACGTTGTTACGGTGATTCAACCTTAAACCCTCAACCAAAAAAATCTCCTTATTTTTTATACATGCATTTTTTTTTCATCACACCAATAACATAACCTTGTACTCATTTATGTTCCTTCATAGTCATTAGATACACATTTACAGCTGGCCCTTCTACTTACATGACATTGCAAACTCTATCACAATGGACTCAATCCCTCACAAAATGTATCTCAAATCACACACACAGCCGCAACAACAACAACAGCGGCAGCCATCTGTTTCAATACCATATGCCCCACGACCAAAATACACCGACAATGCACCATTAACGCGGCCACCCACACGTGCACGATACGAGTACGGACCCGGGTCCTCTGCTACCTCGATTCTCGCCTCCCGTGGTGTTCCCACATCTTCCTACGCTCCACGAGCAGCACCGCAACGAATAGCATACGACGACATGCGCAACGAAAACAACGTGCTGGCAGTTAGGCCCAAACCGGCAGGGTTGACGGTTAGATCGCATAATCCGGAGGGGCTTGAGATTAATCATAAAATGAAAATAGCTACGGCACAGGCATTCCCAGGTCAGGAAAAGTTTGTGATGTCGTCTGGGTTGAAAGTGAGGAAAAATAATGCTGGACAACAACCGCAGGGAAAACCGCTGGCTTTGATGCCAGCGTCGGTATCATCGTCAGGATCTAGAACGACATCGCTGTCTCGATCTGTTTCTAATGAGAAAAGTACATCAAATGACAGAAGAGTATCTAATGACAGAGGCAGATTTAACGACCGAAAACCTTCCAACGACAGGGGTATTTTAGCGGGGAGTCCGACAAGTTTGAGTTCAGGGTCTTCGCCTTATAGCCACAACTCTGGAAACGACCTGAATTCTTCGTCAAACATGGGGCTGAGAAAGTCGTCATCACCAAGTTCGAGAGCCCCCAAAACATTCTACTCGTCATTGATAAAGCCAGATTCATTTTCGCTGTCCATGTCTTCAAAACCCAAAGTTTCATCATATGACTTGTCGAGCGATGAAGACTATATAGAGGATGAAATCGAACCGAGGGACTTGAGAGGTGGGCATGGCAGATCTTCAGATAGCCAGAGTGAGAGTGATATTGATGATATGACTTTCAAGCTAAACGGACCAAAGCCGGACTATAACAACGATTCGAATAATTTGTCAGATTTACAACTAAAACAGGTTCGATCCAGTCGCAAGATCATGGATTTAGAAATTTCCAATTCATCGTTATTAGCAGTAAACAAGTACTTAGAGAAGAAATTACGGAGCCAGTCTCGGGATCTGCAAATAATGAGGTCAAACACGAGTTTCAGCGTGAATGAAGATATGAGCAGTTTCCACACCGAAAGCGAAGATGAAGAGTCAACGGGAGTGACTGAGTTTAAAGAGGAAGACGAGATGGAAGAATTAGAAGAGGGAAACATTGAAGACAAGACGAAACTGATTGAAAAAAGAATGCAGAGCCATATAGACTTTTTAGAATCTTCTGAGAAGATTAATTCATTAATGCGGAGCTGTTTGTTGATAACGGATACACTTTTGAAGGAAGCTGTCAAGACGGTGTCCGAAGGTGCGCCACCTGAAGAGCGGGAACCAAAGGAGCTGGAAGAATAAAGGTTGTGGTACCAAGTTCAGCAGCATCGAACGAAATTATGATATCCAGGCATATATATGTTGAAATGTTATATGTTTTAGACGATAGTGAGATCATGTATATATTATAATATGAGTGTTATTCGTATTTTTTTGTTTCCAATTCTTTATTTTTGCCTTTGTTTACTTTTCGAATCGAGCAATTTTAAAGTTAGCTTAAGCGAGATCTGAAATTTAACTCAACTAAATTAATGCCAACTAATTTGATTGGCCAACCTAGTTAGTTTATGTGAAGAAAAATATGAAAGAATTCTACTGTTTATTGCGAAGAATAGGTTATATCAAATTCGATAAAGTGGTTGTAAAAATGTAATTTTCAATTATTGAGAAATGTAAGCCTTGGTCACTGCAAGATCATTTACAATTCCATAGGAATACTTTGATGTATTGTAATTACTGTATATAAAGTAGTTTTGTAGCTGTAAGAAGCTATCCCGTTCGCACCAAGTTTCCACAGCGTGCAAGCTAAGCTGATCAATTTCAAACTCTCCATGACGCTCAACACCATCATCAGCAACTTCCACAATGCAGACTACGATAAAATGTGTGCTCAGTAGCTCAGGCTTTTAGCTTTTTATCAGTGATTTCCACCACCAAAAACAACTATCTGAGGAGCTTAGTGTAGAGTCGGTATATATGATAGTTGTCTGTTTTGTAGTGACTGGCACGGAATATATTTGCAAAATTGTAAGAGATATTTGAGGGGTTCCATTTGCTGTTGAGACAGAAATGTCAGACTTCAGATGATCTGTAGGGTTTATAAGCTGATGCATCCTGAAAACTCGTTGTCGGTTTGTGACATCAAGTCGATAGTAAGGCTGGATATTAGCTTTAATATGCTACTAGTTTTAATAAGCTGACAGTTTTACTCAAAGAGATTGGAAATCTTTCAAAACAGCCATACTATTTACATGAGCTATGAAAGAAATAGTAGTTTAGCGCAAGAAAGATTTGTTACCAAATTGGTAAGTATGTTTAAATGGATTTTTTGATGATATATACATTAAACTCAATGGAATATGCCTTCATAAATTATTTGAGGAGTTTAGATCTGGCTCATACAAAAATACTAAATAGTCCCACTTCAATTGACCTGGCATATATGGGGTATCAGTGAAGAACCGATTAATGAAGAGACCCATATAGAAATTTGTTTTTGAGCAGGATACAATTCTTATAAGCTAATTTTTAGTGTCTCATATTAGACAGGAAACAATAAATAATATATTAAATATCGATCTTTAGTAATTTAATATGAATTTCAATTACTGCAGATATACTAATCCCGACAATAATTTTGACACTTTAGTACCCCAGCTTAATTATCTAAAATTCTACAATGTCATATTGCTTAAAGAAATTAAGCAGCCACGCTTATAAGATCATGTTCTAATCAACAATTTTCCAGATGAAAGCTCACAAAAACCTTTGGCTATCCCCATACCTCTACTCCCGCTTAAAAAACAATTTGCCGGAGGCGAACTATTTGGGCATTCAGCTTTATTTGAATTCAATTACCATAACTCGATTGGGTATTATCATAAAATCGTGACGCATATAGCTTAAGCGCCAGCAAACAGAAGCCTAGATTTTAGTTATTAGGAAACAATCTCGTTATTTGAAAAGTACAATATTAAGACTGTTAAAAGAATAATAGTACGTGAATTTTTTCTTTATCCTATTTCTTATGTTTTCGTTGTGGTAACATTTCAACATTTTAAAGTGTCAAAAGACCTAGAATATTATTCAAAATAAGATGGGTACAAAAATTTAAATTCATTCTCGAGATTAAGTGAATAAAACTCATGCCTAAATACACTTATAGATATCGAAAAATAATATGAGTGTATAAATACATATCGATATAAGAAAGCTGCAAATAAACATGTTTCTTTGATTTTCTGAATTGTGTAAATACATCAATTTCATATTATATTGTTAAAAACTATTGCAACCGGTATTTTTAATCAATTAAAAATACTCAATCCTGTCCTTCTGGTATATCATAAGAACATCTGAGTTCAACGAATACTTCGAAGCACTGACGACAATCCCAAATATGACAACACTGTCTGGTATTCTAACATAATCCGCCAAAAAGTTTACTGTCGTTTATTTCGTGGCTCCAAGGGGAAAAAAATCTAAAAGCAACGGAAAGGTTATTGGATCAAAAATGAAGATTTACTCTTGGAACGGTACTTTTATTAAAAATCCGTTGCATTGGCCGAAGCGAATGGACTAAGACCTTGCAAACGATGTCGTGCTTATAAACCCAGCCACGGTTCTCCCTGAAATCTGGTTCCGACTCTGAAATGTATTATCAAAGACCACGTTTATAAGTACAGGAAAATCCCATTCAGTTCTATTGATGAAAGAATTGGGTTATCAATATTTTACATGCTGCATCGGTGCCGCAAGATGGAATTTAATTGCCTAAGTTATGGAAATCAAGTTTACAAGAAGCTTGAAAAGGTAAAGGACCCTCCCAAAAGCGATAAAAATGATGATTATGAGGCCAAAAGTGTAGCAGAAAAAGATGGAAAGGAAATAGTAACAGAAATTTCATTGAAAGAGGTCAAAAAGAGGAACGATGCTGTACCTGAAAAGGAACTTAGAGGGAGATTAGAACCTGGACCTATAGAAAAAAGAGATAAAAATATAATAGACAACTTACAATAGTGTGTTCCCGAATTTGAGACAATTTTTTCGCCTAATTACGATTGTCTATCTTTGTTATATTCGGATCTAGTAAATACCACTACAGCATCATACTTATCCTCTGCACCTGAGCCAGATCAATACAGCAATAATTTGCAAGATTTTTCCAAATGTTTTGAGCTTTCATTTTTGACCCATAACCGTCAACTAATACGGAAAGTTCTCTTGGTCTAAATTCTGAAAGTTACAGTACTATGGCTGGTGATATTGACTTTTTGGAGATTTTTGATAGCTTATGGCTTGAAGGATTTGACCAAAAATTTTAGTTTGGAAATAAATTTCATCGGCAGTGCTAGACATGATGACGACTTTTTCTCTGAGTATCTTACAGGATAACTGATAAAAACATGACTCAGCTAACAGTGATAGAAGAGTATCTTTGCTGCAATTCGTTACAGAGTTTAAGGTAAAATCAGAAAAAAAAAAAAGGCTGAGATAGTGCTCAAGTGTTAGTACCAAAGGACACAAGCGTTCTGAACTTTTATATATATAAAATAAACTTGAGAACTATACCAAATATTACTTTATCACTTCTTCTACCAGATACGTTTAGGCTGGCCTTTGAAATATCCGAGTTAAATTACTACGTTAAATAACAATAAAAGTGGGCAAGTTTGGTTCATATATACTTCACGATGTAAAGATACAATTAGTTGGTCGAATTCTACGTTATCAAGAACGTGGTATTATGCTTTTCCAGTATTATTTTTGAGTAATAATATACCACAAACTAAAAAGTTATGATACTTTTAGCTGTGTATTGGCACTTTTAGATAGTTAATAGACACCTATATATAAACTAAATATGTTTTAACACGTACAGATATGGCAATATATCAGCCATAAATCTTTCGTTTGTGAGAACTGGTATCTTAGCCCAAAAGTGACCAAAATGCCATACTCATTTCATGAGACAAGTTTTCCGCAAAATGAATTATAAAAAAAATTAGTTAGCCAAATTGCGTACTGAATAAAACGCTGAGTAAAGTGCATGTGTGTGATCTTAACCGAGTGAACGCTAAGAGTCAATATAAACTGTCTACGTCTAGGACAATAAAGTGATTATGAATGAATTTACCTTTTTGTAAGATCTAAGTTGACTTACTAGCACACTAGAATGTCTTATATAATTAAACCCATCAACAAATTGCACAAATGTTCATTCACATCCAAATGTACCAAACTATATACTCTCAAACTATCCAAACTCTGGAACATTTTATAGACACATGAAATTTGACAAGATAAGTTCAATATATATACAAGATTATCGATTTAAAGTATTTTAGCCCATCTTTTTTCAGTTCTCGTCATACAAACAATGCCATCAACACTTCGTAACTTCGACACCGTTAGCACTCAGTAGAAAAATGCGCAAATAGAGCAGTTCGTTCGGTATTTAATATTGGATGAGGTTTGGTGCTGGGAATGTAAAATTTTGTGTTGGATTGTTGGGGTTGTTGATTATGGCGATTTCATTATTGAATTTGTTATTGTGCTGCTTATAGATTTAAAAAAAGTCTTTAAAATTTACCTGTGAAAATATTGTTAAAACAGCCGCGATCAGATAAACCAGCTATTAGATTTTATCTGGTGATATAACGGCTACTCATAAACGACCTCTCTTCCTTGTTCTCTTCAGCCATCAAGGATTCAGATTTCGCAATAGGTCTTATCAAGGTTCCTTTCCGTCTGAAGCCAATATATCTTGTTGCTCTCTTATTTGTATAAAACCAGGCAACATTTTTCATCACAATTTTCTTTCACGACATCTTTTCAACTACACAAGACATAGCATATAATGATATTTCTTCACCCTCAAGGGCTTTAGTCTAACCAGCTTAAACAATCTTTTACACCAAGTATCTTTATTCCCACCTTGCGGGGTCCCTGTTCTCTAAGTGTAGTGTAATAGTTTTTTAAGGAAGTTGGTGTCAAACCGGAGGGTTTCCTTTATTTATGTAGTGCTTTATTATTCTCTAGATCAGTTTATGTACTGTGTATGTTGTTCTTAGAACAGTGTATAATGCAGTATGTACTGTGTAGTAGATAACGTTTCAATTGGTTTGTGAGTTTTATAAAAGGTCGACTTAAGCGGCAAAAAGATAGTTGTGACTGGGGTTTGAGCGCGTGAAGACGGGACTACTATTATACTTGCGTGTTTGGTTTGGTCCCAGTTGTACTGCGATTATGGTTATAGAGGGATATGTATGGAAAGTGCACATTGTACTGAGCTGCCAACATCTTGAATAGTTCTAAAGAACGACTGCACTGCAACAATACAAGTTCTCGATACGATCCCCCACCTGCACCAGTCCAACTTCCGCTTCCACTTTCACAAATATCACTTCTGGCCACTTCCCATCACCCAGCAACCACCATATTCGTTTCCCAGTCCCTCGTCCCACTACACTCTCCAAACCACCCAAGATGCGCACACAGGACAAAGTGTACTACCAACAATCTCCCCCCAGTCTCCAGATTGCGCTAGCGCAACGAGACCCATATGTGTACAAGCATACGTGTTGATTGACATTTTGGATGTGTACTGTACTTGTGCGTATGACGGGATGTCATGGATCACACTTAGGAATAGTTGTGATACAGGACAACGACCAAAAGGTCTAAATTATATGGGGTTAGGGTCAACATATGAGGAGTCGGCGAAGGCGCACAGCAAGGCTGGATTAGAGAACTCATCAGCGTGGCCAAAGCATTCCTCTAGAGGTAGCGTTGAGCTGGATCAGAGAATCCTAGAAAGCAACCAACTACTTCGACAACAATTATTTGTAATTGCCTTATTTAGTTGATAATCGAATACTTGACTCTCACAAGGATAGTAATCATATTCTCTAAGACTTAAGCCTAAAACTCGGTACGTATGACTCCCTGAATGAATGAGAATATGACACGGGATATGAATATGAGATTTGTGTGTAGATCTGGTGAAAATAACTTTTACTGTAAGACTTGGTTTAGATAAACACCATAATATTTTGTTGAAGGAGAGGGTTGATAGGCTTTGAGATCTTGGTTTTACGATAAATAAGTTATCGGGTCGTGTATGGTAGGTTTGCATAGTGTGTAGGGCAGTATTTTATGTTGGGTTTGGTAACTTTTGGGATGATTGGCTTACAGCAGCTTGCATTGTTATTGTGAATCTGGGATTATTTAAGGGATTTGAGACTGGTTATGGATAGATTTTCGTAATATTATATAGATCCAGATCTTACTGTTAAAATATCTCTATTATATACAGATCGTCGAATTTCATTTTTTGGTCATACAGTGCGTGCATACAATTATTAGTGATAAAAAAAGTATCTATCCATAGTTCTGTCTACAGTATGTTCAGTATCCAATAGTGGAGGTGACGATTGAGTCGATTTTTGCGTGTTGAAGCTTGGGCAGGCTTGGGCTTTACCATACCGAAATCAACTCAATCGTCACCCCCTAATCCAGTTATACTTTTTTCTTCATCAAGTGTTCTAGCTTTCTATATATAGCTGTACTGTACGCACCGTACCATTATTGCCGAATATTATATAAATTTGTAACTCGTCAATTTTGTATTCAGCGAATCACTCCGTGGCACACCCCAACTTTAGAAAGTCAGATATTATTGGTGTTTCAGACACAATGAAGAATCAAATAAAAGGCAGCAATTTTAACAAATAGGTCACTGAGAGCAAAAAGTGGATAAGTGGAGTTGGAGGTTTCACAATTCCAACGTCCACAGTCGTTTCGTTATTGTGCTACTATTTATGGTAGGCGAAAAGTACCGTGGCAGTTAGTGGAGTATAAAGAAGAAAGAAAGAAATTTGAAACGTTGGACGTGTGTGATGGATAAAAATAGAAATAAAGTCGGGACAAACGAGAGGTCACTTGTATACAACATACTGTAGTATCTTATTTAGCACTACAAAAGTTGAAAAATGGGTCGTTGGATCGTCGCCATAAGAATATTTTACCGCTTTGACATGACATGTCGTGTCTTCAGAAAAACGGTCCTTAAACTTTGTCAATACAGCAGCAATTCCTATTCCACAATATTCACGACACTTTGGTCCACACCCGCCATCCGGTACAGAATAAGTTTCCAGCAGCGCATAGACCTAAGACACAAACAGACAAAAAGGAAGGAAACATAAAAAAAAGGCAATGACGGAATGGAATGGAGCTTTGGGGGGCAGCAATTTTTAAGCGATACCATACAGTATACGCAGTCTACTCCAGAGTCCAGACGCATTCATACAAACTATGGAAGGCACACATGAATTGCACAGGTAAAAATTTTACCTGTGCAATTTAATGATATATAACCTCAATAGGCAAAATTTGCGAGTTTGTTGTCATTTTGCAGTATTTTTTTTTTTAAAAAAAAAAAAAAAAAAAAAAAAAAAAAAAAAAAACTGAAAATTAAAGTTTAAAAAAATCTCTAGATCCTCGTACCACAGCAGTATCTTGCATTTTTGTGCAGGTACTAGTGTATAACATACCACAAGCGTAAAGTGAGACACTGCGCGCGCGTCCTGGACACGGAAAGAAAGAGAGAGCCTCAAATGAGACAATTTTAAGGGGGAGAGAAGAAGAGGGACAGGAGAGAGGGCACCATAAAATTTATTGGACTTATATTATTTTTTTTATCGGCTAAAACTGTTTACGTTTAGATATTCGGCTTAGGTCTCCTTGATTTTGTTTTTTATGGAAGGTTGTAAGTATACAAATATGTTGAAGGATGAAGAGAGCTTGAGAACTTTGCGGTGGTTGGCGTAGACGAAAGGTTTATGTGGATAACTGTATGAACGCAAGTGAATCACTTACAATTTCGGATTTAAGATTTGAAGCAACGAGCATCTAACAACGGATATCGAACAGTTTAGTATTTTTGTTTCCTTCTTCACCAACCCCTTTCTACTGTATAGTTGGGTTTGTTTCAATCTCCAATAAAGATTCCCCATCCTTCGCATCATGGTATAACATTAAATAATATATTGTACAGGCAATACTGCCACACCCTTATGGCACCTCTCAAAACCAAACAGTACCTTATCCTCTGTATTATATTGCCCTTTTCCTTATACGAAAACCCTCTCCTTTCCAAACTGCACTACCACTGTCGTTTTACATTTTCAAACCGTTTGAGACCGGATTACCCTATACATTAGTCACTTTTATATAATCACAAACGAGCGTACAGTATGTCAATTATCTCCGCGGTAGTGTTGTCTGGTTCTCAGCGCTGTCATGCCGGTCAAAGAATGAACAGAAGGTGGATGTGGCTTTGAAGAAGTTGAATCTCTTTTTCATTTTCTTTCTTGCGTTTTGTTTGTTTGTTAGTGGGGGTTGAGAAAGAAACAGGCACGATAGGGAGAAAAAGCGAAAAAAAGATGGTTCAAGTTCTTTCTTTTCTCGTAGCACAAAAAAAACCAAAGTTAAAAAGAAAGGGTCTATTTATTGTATAGATCGGTTTGTGTCTACTTCATTTTCCCAGACATATTATTACCGGTATTGTTCATTGTATACTGTATAACTGTGTTTTTTGTGCAGCTTGGGCTGTTCCAGTCTAGACTAGACCAGTTCAGGCCAGTTCACCATGATTGTCATCACTGCGTACGAGCGGTCACATTCCTGATCATGAAAAAAAGATCCACACACTATCGTTACTGCATTTTTCTATTTTGGTGTTGGTGCGCGTATGCTGCGTGTGTATGAAAGGCAAACACTTTAGGTGCAGTCTCGAAACTATGACCATAAGCGTTAGCAAACGCAACAAACATTGTATAGAACCTAATGGTTGGTTTACGTCCAGTTCTGTACTATTACTACTGTATATATATATACTGCACTGCACATACCACATAGGATGGAGATTAATGTGCTGTCTAATGTAATCGTTCTTGTAGCGTAGTACAGCGCTGGGGAATCGGATTGGTTCTTGTTGGGTTTGAGATTTAGGAATTGGAATGTTATTGGAGATTTTAGTGCTGATGAGCGCGAGAGTGCGCGTAGTAGCAAAACCCCCATTAATCTGGTTTGTACAGTACGTACAGTACAGTACAGTGAGATAAATGAGATCATCCCCTTTTGTAGCCCTTAATGGGTGATGCTGCCATGCATGGAAATGATTGAACCCCAACAAAACGAACGAAGGACAATATTATGATTGAATAGGGGAGACGTGTGGATAGAAGGAGTTTGGTGGTAGTGAAGTGAGGTGAAGTGAATTTCGAATGAATGATAAAAACGCGTCTAATTTAAATCTAATCTAATCGAATTCAAGTTAAGCTGAGTTGGGTTAATCTACAGTAGATTAGGCCGAGTATGAAAATATGGAACTGCCGCTTCACTATAATGAATGGATTCATTGAATTGAATTATCATGTCATATTCTACCAATCTGTCAATTCCATATCTATGTATATCATGAATGAACTAACAAACAAAAAATCAGTTCATACATGTAACATATCTCCATGTGTCATCTTCCCTTGAAGATTATATGACCACCGTCAATAATCTCTGCCCATCTGCCAACCAACAGCCACTAATCCCCACGCTGTCCAGTTCAACCGCCGGTCCCAAAACACCGGGAGCAAACAGTGCAATCAACCAAGGGTGTTAAACTTCAGGTCCTAATCCTAATTTGATTTGTTTTATTGTGCGTAATGCACTTCTAGTACAATCTCAGTTGATTCCTTTCAGTGGTGTTTGTGTTCTATAATATGATCTCAGTGATTGTTTTTGTTGTTCGCTTAGAACTAAATTCTATGTTTCTTTTCTGTGCTGGTATTGGCTTAGTGCTTAAATATGGCTGCCCTTGATTATTTCTTTTTTCTATTTTTTTATTTTTACCTAAAAAATGTGTGTGTCTGAATTTCTAATTTTTTTTATTTTTGTTTTTTTAGATTTTTTCCCCTTTCCAGATTTTAATTTATTTATTTATTGATTAATTAATTAATTCTATATTTATTTCACACTTCCTTTTTTTTTATTTTTTTCTTTCTTGATTTTTCATTATTTATTCCATTTTTTCTTCATTTTGTTGTTTCTTACAGCTACTTTGCTCGCATTTTTTTCATAATTTCCTGAAACTGCCATTACATTTCATCATTCGACTGACCAGGAAATCATCATAATCAACCAACAACAACAACATCATCATCATCACTAATACCGATAGCATAACTTCATAGCTCCAGCATCAGCGACTAGCTGCTCTTGTATAATTCACGCTTTCAACACCAGTCGCAACCACACAAAACCACATATATATACACGCACACATAAAAAATGGATTCAGAAGATGTACACACACTGAACTCAGACTACGACGACGAAATTCATTACTGCAAAAAATGCAATCTCGTATGTTATCTCCTTCTTTTCACTATTCTCTGATCTTTCTTGCTACAAAAGCCGGTGCATTCATCTCTGCGTTCCCCTATACATCACTGTCTTTAATGCAAAAATTTCATTCGGAAAAATACAAATCTGAGTCTTTTTATTTATTCCGTTTTATTCATCAAAAAAATCAAAGCTAACGTCTATTCGTTGCTATTTATATAGGTCCTGGAAGAAGGAAGAGCTTATGAATTAGGTATGTTCATTGCCAGGCAGTTCTTACTTAGCAGCAACGTTTATAATCTGAGCCCACTTATACTAACACAAGACCTACTTCAAAGGTGGTGATCGATGGCACATTCATTGTATGTTAAACTTTTTTTTCCTGGATCTTTTTCAGTTCATAAAAAGTCCAGCTTCTTCTTGACCCCTTCTTTCTTTATATATTTATATGCTTTTTTTTCATTTTATTTTCCTCTCATATATGGTCAACTTATATGTCCACCAAAGCTTGATTTTCCTCAGATCGGTACACTAACTGCAATCGTCATACAGGTTTTCGATGCTCAAATTGTGATAATCAACTTGATTGCTACACAAATCTATTGGTTCTGGGAAATGGTTCGCTGATTTGCAACACTTGTTCTTACCACTGCAGCGGCTGTAATAAAAAAATTGACGATTTGGCTATCCTCACTGGTGAGCATGCCTTTTGTTCCTCTTGTTTTAGTTGTCGAAATTGTAAAAAGAAAATTGAGGATTTGCAATACGCCAGAACATCGCAAGGAATATTTTGTATGAATTGTCATGAAACTTTATTGGCTCGAAAAAGACTCCAAGCATTATCAAAGGCAAAAAATTCGGTACCACTAGGTCTATCAAACTCTTCGCCAGGCTCATACGATTTATCATCTCCTTCAACAAAACGACAACAACAAACTCCATCAGCTTTAAAAGAAAAAAGCTTACCATCTCTGCCTCCCTTGCCTCCAAAAGATGATCCAGACGGTTATGTTTCACCCCCTAATACACTTTCCCCTTTACCGCCTTTTTCAAGTTTGCTCTCATCACCCCCTCCTTCAAGACCCTCAAAGCCACCGTTTGATCCTTCTTTGTCTAGGAAAGTGATACGGAACAGCGTCGGCGCAGAAAAACCTGAAATACCTCCAAGAGTCGACTCCGCTGGTTATGCACCGATAGTTTCAGTGTCTCAATCTTCACCTGTTTACTCTCTCAACAACCAAAATACCATCTCTGCCAATTTAAGTGCTACGTCAACTCTAACCGAAACCCGAAACATCAACAACCTGCAAACAAACTCATCTCGTCCAGTATCGCGCTCATTGTCAAGTACTGATTGGGATAACAGGTCCTCTAGACTTTCGACTGACTCTTCGAGGTCTAGTGACTATCACGACAGCTATTCACACCCTTCTCGACAATTTTCCTCATCTTCATCAAGTTCACAGCATGTCTCAAGAAAACCTGTCAGTTCTGCAGAGGGTGTTTCTGTGCCACCCAGATCACTCTCCAAAGAAAACTCTCGTTTGTCTCAAAACTCCACTCGTGGTGGAATGTACTTGGAGGTAGGGTCAGATGAAAGACATGAAACATTAGATCCTAAACATTACACAAACAAGCATAACTCGCCTAGAGTACCGATACATCCGGCTGAAAGTGATTTCGATAACTTTAAAAATATCTCTCCTCCTCAGACTCCTGTAAGAGAACTTACCAAGGCTCTAGATGAGGGACTTTTAGATTCCAAAAGTCCCAATGGATTTTCTATGGATATCAGTCCTCTCAGAAGATTCAATCTCGACACGAGCAACTTGGCATCCACCTTGAAGTCACCGGATAAAAATGACGGCGGCACAAGTGACGACTATAACTTTAGCACACCTTTCTCATTGGACAATTATCTTTTTGATGATGCGGAGACTGCATTAACCGAGACCGCAAAGGAATTGTTGGAGGCTCAGAAACGAATTGCTGAACTTGAACAGAAACTACGCAAAAAAGAAACAGCCCCCAAAACTGATGTCAAAAAGTTGGAATCGAACATTGAGGAAAAGAGAAAGACCATTGCTGGTTTGGAAGCGAAAGGTGAGGTTGCAAAGAAGGAATTGTGGCTATTAGAGGAAGCCAGAATGCGAAAGGGAAGTTTGAAGGAATCGTCAAACGACTTGGTGGCTGAATTCTCTAAAGAGCTGAAACACATCAAGTCCTCTTTGGAGAGTGATATTGAACGGTTAGTTGAAAGGCGAAACAAGCTTTCTGAAGAAGTTCGTGACTTGATGCTGGCGAGAGAGCATCATGTGGAAGAAAACACACTACTGAAACTAAGGTACAACCAACTGACAGATCTTCACAATGAACTAAAACGACAGATGGAAAACCAAAAGATGCAGGACGATGAGCAGATGGCCGTTATGATGGGCCAGAACTTCTCCCAACAATCGGATGAGCCAATGGTGACCGTTTTAGATGGAACGACCTCAGAAGACAAAAATGCCAAGTCCGGAAGAAGATTTTGGCGAAGGCCTATTGCCAAAGGAGTCAAAGGATTTAATAAGGTATTTACGCAAGATGGTGAAGTGGGAAATGTTCAACACGTTACGGCTATCAACAATGGTACCAACACACCGACGATCAGAGAGATTCACACAAAGCCTGTTAAGTACGGTAAAAACGGGTGGTTTAAGAACGGAGATACGGCTAATTTACTTGCTGCTGCTGTTCCACTGGCGCAAACTTCATCTGCGCCGTCTCAATTCCGCTCAGATTCTCTATTGATGGGATACCCTATAGAAAAGCGAATTCAAATCGAGAATACCAAGGTTCCATTAATTGTTACTAGATGCATACAAGAAGTGGAAGAACGGGGAATGGATCATGAGGGTATTTATAGAAAGTCAGGGGCTAAATCACAGATTCAAGCTATCGAGGAAGCATTTGAAAAGTCTTTTGATACTGCCGATTTCAATGAGGTTCTAAGCGGTGATATTGCGGGGACCACCTCAGCACTCAAACAATATCTACGATACCTTCCCAATTCGCTAATTCACATTGACCATTACGAAGATTTTATTGATGCTGCCCGACAGGAAACTCCCGTAGCGGTTGAGAAAATTAAGAAGGTTGTCAATTCACTTCCTCAGCCATACCTGGACTGTCTCACAATATTGATGAGGCACTTGAATAATGTTTACAAGAATGCCGAAGTCAACTTAATGACGTCGCGAAATTTGGCGGTGTGCTTTGCGCCTACGTTGGCAAGACACCCTGAAGGCGAGCGCGAAGTTACGGATATGGTTCCTAGGAACGAAGGAACTCAGTTGATGATTGAACATTGTGATGAGATTTTTGGAGTTTTGTAAGTAATAAATATATTGGTGCTGGTATAAAACTGTTATTGTACATGTATAAATGAATAAGGAATCAAAATCGAAGAAGGGGGAGAAGGTGTATACCGGTTTATGTTTTTTTTCTTTACTTTTGAAGTTGTTCCTTTATTTTGATGTTTCCATGGCTAAATATGTCACTAACGTAGTGCTTTTTGATTTCTTGTAAAAAACATGCTGTGAATATGAAATATATGTTTTTGAAAGAATTGGAATATCAGATGCCAAATAATTTTGTTACTTTGAAGTTAGGAAGTTTGGAAATTAAGGATTCGGTTGTGTGTGAGTAGGGAGGGAAAAGGGAATAAGAAAGAGGTTATACTGATTTTACTTCAAAGGAGGGACTGAATGAAATATTGTCTACGGTAGTTGTGAAGTGAGTAGATTAATGGGTTGGAGTTGAAGGTGGGTAAAGAATCGTGTCCGATGGCAGTGTGGGTTAGTGTATAATTATGACCAAAGTGGCGGGCTGGAGTGGACTCTTAATTTAGCAAGAGTAGTATAGGGCATTGTCTCATATGTGCCATAGAAGTGTACACTTACTTACTTTCGGCATATAGGTAGATTGAACTGTACACTACGTAAAGTACCATTAGCAAGACCAATCTTTAGATTACAAAATCTAACATCTAGACCAATCTTCAGATTACAAGATCTAGCATCCAGACCAAAAAAGAAGACCCATAAAGAAATCAAACACCCCAACCAATCTATGCACAAACTCGTGTACACACAATACAAGACACAAATAGTAAGATTGCACTAGGAGAAGGAAGGAAGGAAGAAAAAATATGTGGTTTGAAGATCTTAGGAGTGGATTTTGCATAGAAATACAGTAGGTGGGAGTTTTTGGGTAGTGTGCGGTATACTGGTAACGGTTTGTTGAGGTGTCGGATCTACAATATATGGTTGTGGGAGGTGTGAAACTTTACTGCATGATGGATTGTGTGGACACGGATTTGTATCGTGAAGATAAGAATATGTTGTGGTACTGATAATAGTTGTGTATATAAGTGTGTATATAAGTGTGTATTAGTGAAACTCTAGATATCTTATGTGTGTGTTAATGCTAATTAACATAATACTGTAAACAGATCGGAAAATAATTTTAGGTGGACTTTTATGTGTCTGAATATTTTTTTTCATTTCACTCCAAGACCACTTAAATTCTCGCCCCACAAATGGCATCCGATCCCAAAAACGATGACAACGACAACGACAACGACACCGAAAACGAGTCAACCCATCCAACCCGATACCCCATCGAAGATTCCGTCTACAAACTAACTCTCCTTCGGCCCCTCAAAGTCATCCACGCCCACGAACTATATCTCTTCGACAATGAAGAAAAAGCAATAATCAACCGGTTTCTGACAGACCTTAACGACCATGCTTGGTATTTGTTCGCCCGGCTGTTTTTCCGATCCCAAAATAGGTGGTTTAGGTATAGAGATTATAACCAGTACTCGGTCGATTGCGATCTAGAAATGGCTTTGAAACATTTGAAATTGGATACCGAAAATCGGATTCCTCTAGTTGAGCTTCTGGATACAAACGACCTTTCGCAAGTTTTACCACTGTTGGCTTTGAAAGAACTAAAAGACCTCGCAATCCAACACAAACTCTCTCAGCCAAGCACCAAGACCCGATCCGAGTTAATCTCTGATTTACTCTCACACACCCAACAAACCACGCTCTTCGCTCACGCCCCTCAAACCTCCATCCTGACCGCCGCCCAGCAGCTTCTCGGCGACCCACCTTTGCGTCTCACCCGCACCGCATACCAAACCATCTCGCGTGTTTTCCTCGTCTACTTCCGGTCCCACCCGTTCGATCCCAACCTCCCCGAGTCCGCGCTTCTCTCCGCCATGGGCGTCGTTTCCTTCCCCACCTACAAGATCCGGCGCGCCAAATTTTTCACCGACAGAAACCATTTGCTCGAATACGAGAAAGGGACCGAGCTCATGTGGGAGGCAGACAGAATTCTGCAGGCAAAAGCGACGCAGTCGAGAAATGATGGCGCGAAAAAGGTGGCGATGAAGGTCTGGGAAATGGTGGAAACTGAGCTGTGTGTCGCGAAATGGGCAGAGGGTGGTGGAGGCGCGGTTGAGGCTGGGGTGGGGAGAACGGGTCAGGCGTTGGCGGTTAAGGCTGGACTGCATTTGTGTAATGGAATGATGGGCGGGTACGAAATGGAGTGGAAGTTCCTGAATGCGTTTCTGGATCAGAAGGTGTACCATAAGGGAAGAAGAGGCAAAGCGTATGGACGTAAAGCGTTGCTGGAAATGAATCAGTGCAATAAAGATTTTGAACTTGCGTTCGAGACGAGATTGGACGAAAGTCTGGATAGAGAAGGGTTCAAAAAATGGCTGATTATGGAGTATTATAAACTACATCCGTCGGAAAAATTGGGCGGAAATGGAGGATCAAAAAAGACAAATAAATCAGGGAAACCGAAATCTAAGCCTGCGTTGGGTAATTTCCAGCTTCCAAACGAGAAACCTTCTACGAAGGCGGAAGATGATAAGGACGATATTCTTACGAAATCAACAAAACTCTTCTGGACAAAAAGAGCTCTTGAAACATGCATCCAAGGCCTTGAAGATTCCAGTGTCCACGAACTTTACCAATACGATTTGAAAAAGCGGGTTCAAAGACTCGAAAAGCAGCTTAAAACACCAGCTTCTCTACGTCACGATTTCACCTATCACACACTCAACTCCGCAACTCATGTAACCATCGAATGTACAAGGGTATTCCCTTCACCGGCAGAAATCGATTACCCCACATCCCATTTCGACCCGTCGCCTCGCACAATCTACACACCTCCGTCGGCCAACGGACTCAAACGGCCGTTGTGGGAGGACGAGCGTGGGGCCAGTGCGTCTGTATCTGTTGAGCAAGCTGCACTTGCGCGGTACGAGCAGGAAGGCTGGTCCGGGTTGCACTCCGAGAACGAAATGCTAACGACCATATTTGGTCTCCTATTCTGGGACATTTTATTCACGAGTGTCCCGGACGTGACAGTTTTCGAGCATCACTGCCAGTCCTGTCCAAACGATCTTTTTTCTTCCATGTTCTACCAGCGGCGGCGACAAAAGATTGACCGGCGGCTGGCAAGGATTGCGACCGACTGCGGGTTTGTGGAAAGGAAGGTGAGGAAGGTGTATAAAGAGAATGCGATGAGGAGAACGTCGTGTGTGGGTGTGACGTGGTTCCCGGTGGAAACGGTGGTTGCGGTTGTGAAAGGGATGGGTGGAAGGGCTGTGGGAAAGGTGTGTGAACTGTTTGCGAAGGAGTATCGGGATAGGAAATCGGGGATGCCTGATTTGTGTTTGTTCAGAGCAGCTCCGTCTGACTTGAAGGTTGAAAGTCAAATTGAAAGTCAAATTGAAAGTCAAACTGAAAATGGGAGTGAATCGATTAAGTTAGAGGAAGTTAAACGGGAAACGACCGAGACCGAGACTGAAGTCAACGATGATGACGAAAATGATAATGATGATGATGACATTGTTGAAGGCCCAGAATGGGAACCTGAAAAGGGGACGGTAAAATTTGTTGAGGTCAAAAGCGAGTTTGATAGGGTGTCGGATAAACAGGCAGGATGGGCGGATGTGCTTGTTGGACTTGGGGTCGCGGTTGAGATATGTCATGTGCTGGATGGTCCTGGGATGGGACGAATGATGATGAAGAAACAGAAGGTGAAAAGGTAGGGGGTGGTTTCTTTCTGAGATTGTGGTGTTTAATAAAACTGTGTATGTAGTGTATATTTATCGTGATTTATATTATTACTGGTATTTATTAATTTATTGCCTAAACGCAAATGTGTTAATGAAGAAATCTCAAAATTGTGTATAAAAGCTAACATGATCATAAAATTTTGTTTGAACAATATTCGAGATATATTACAACGAGAAGCCATCTAGATTATCATAAAGGCATGAGTGTAAAAAAAGAGAATAGCCATGTTTGTAAATATATAGTCATAGTTAGTGTACTGCTATTGGTAACTCGAGCATCCTTTGAAATTCCCAAAATTCGTTATATACAACGGTTGAGTTTATTGTAATTTATCAAATCAGATCCGGCTTGAAAACTTCAAGATTCTCCAGCCAGAACAATTACATGAGAACATCAATAAATAAAGAAAAATAAAGATTAAAAAATAATAATAACAAAAAAACTGTTCATCTTCTAAAAACATCTCTAATCCTTTCCAAAGCATTTTTCCACACCCCAAACTTCCACACATAAATCGGTATTCCCAACGCAATAAACCCCAACGCATAAACCGACTCCAACGGTCTCTCAAACACCGTTCTCAGCACCAAAAACAGCGCAACGCAACAAAACGTGATCGGAGTGGTGATGAATGTTTTGTAAGGTCGGTCCAACATGGGTTCCCTTATCCTCAGCACAATGACACCCAGCACAGTCAAAAAGTAAAAAAGGTACCCGGCAATTCCGTAGAACGTGAGAAGGCTTTTGAACTCGCCAATGAGAATGAAAAAAGCAGTGAACCCACTTTGGAGTAAAAGAGCGTTGAGCGGGGTGTCGGTCTTGCTGTGGGTGTGCCCGAATATCGAGGGGAAAAAATCGTCCTTAGCCGATGTGTAGATTAACCGTGCTGCGGTGAAAACTGTCGCATTCAGGGCCCCGAAACAAGAAAATGATATAAATAATGCAAAGATAATTGCACCCGCTTTGCCTAGCAACTTATGAGCGAATGTGATCGATATTGTCGCTGACGACGTTATTTCTTCCTTGGTCAATATCGCGTAGTACGAAACGTTAGCTAATAAATAAGCAATAATGACAACAGGCATAGCGATATGAATAACTCTTGGAACATCCTTTCTTGCATTTTTCATTTCTGCTGCAACGTAGTTGACATTGTCCCATCCATCGTAAGCCCATAACCCGGCATATAAGGCTATCGCATAATCACCCAAATTCTTCGATGCACCCTCGAAAAACCCATTAGCCAAAAGCGCTGGTTTAACCTCCAAATCTTTGCTAGCAAAAAACCCAATGATTCCCATTATAGGTAAACTTATCAGCAAAACAACTTTTAGTATCAAAAACACATTTGAGGTTTTAGCGCCTAAATTGGTACTAAAGCAATTGATCCCAGTGACTAGTCCTAGACCTAATAATGCAAAAACCTTATGTCCCCAGTAAGTATCCAAAGCCGGTATGGATAATGCACCTGCAAAATACTGTCCAAAGACAATAGCAATAATGGCGGCACCACCAGGTTTCAACACTGTCACGGCAGTCCATGCAAACAAAAACGACGGCAAGGGCCCAAATATTTGGTTGAGGTATGCTTGTGAAGACCCATTCAAAGGTATGGCAGTACCCAATTCCGCAAACGACGAAGCTCCAGTCCACGCAAGCAGCCCTGCCACTAGCCAAACAATCAGCGCCGTTCCGACCGACCCCGCATTTGAATTCACATGAGCCGGCGACGCAAAGATCCCCGATCCAATCTGTAGCCCCACCACCAAACTCAGTCCATTAAAAAAACTCAATCGCTTCTGTTTCTCCAGCGGCACCTCCAGGTTGCGCCGGCGCTCTCGGGTCGAGGGCAGATCAAACATGAAATCACCGAGTGTGGACCCGCTGTTGGCTCGCGCGTGTCTTGTGTTGCTGCCTGTCAGGAAATCCCCCTCGCTGGCGTTTTCGTAGTCAGGGTCGTTGTCTATTGGAGACCCTAGCGGTGATAGCCCTCGACTCGAGGGTGTGTGGTCTGAAAATTCTTCGTCTGAAGATGCGAGGGAACCTAGTTCGAACGAGTCATGTCGGGCTCTGGTGTTATTATT
This sequence comes from Geotrichum australiense, assembly GCA_030563945.1. Taxonomy (NCBI): domain Eukaryota; kingdom Fungi; phylum Ascomycota; class Dipodascomycetes; order Dipodascales; family Dipodascaceae; genus Geotrichum; species Geotrichum australiense. The sequence continues at coordinate 17,796 of JAJMKR010000142.1, read as the reverse complement.
GTTCTGATCGGTCGAGACCCTAAGATAATTCGACATGATTTAGTGGTGTTCAAGAATGTGAAATTTTCTTCTATTGTTTTGAATTTGTGTTCGTGTACGTAGCTTAATCACACGGTTCCATGTATTATCGTGGTGCTATATGGTTAATGCTGATTGTACTGAAATTGTTTTTTAAGGGCCCTGGAGTAGAAAAAGTAGAGGGTGAATATTATTACAAGAGAACAAGCTTAACTTAGAATCGTGGTTCGAAAATATTGGCTATTCGCAGATTTGGAAAGCAAAATATATGCGAAATGTGAAAGTGAGAAACCCAAGTACACGTAGATTTGGTACAGTACTTTTCTCTCTCTTCTGGCTATTCTCTCCACAGAGTGAATTTGAATACTGTAGAAAGCTTTTTACTGACGTTGGTCGGGTACCTGTGCTCTTCTTAGGGATAAAGTGGGAATGACATAATCACCATAGTTTTCAAACCGCAAAAGACACTTTAATAAGACCTTATTTTTATTTTTTTTTATTTTTATTCCTTTTTTTTGGTCTCTCAACTTTTGCCATCGCATTCTAGATTTGTTGAAGCGTTGATAACTAAGGTACACGATAGATATGGATTATAGAAAGGTCAGGACTGCTATTGAGAGCTCGACTGAGCAGCAAGCTGTTTCTGTGAATCATCGAGCGTAAGTCTACTTCTCATTATGTTTTTCTACTAAGTTTGCAAAAGCTGGGGAGAACATCCTATGCATATTTCCTTATAATACTGATTCTGACATTATGTTTTCAATAGTTTGATCACTAGGACGTTAACAAAGTATCCGGTAGACTTTGCCTTATTTAGAGAGTTGCTGCAAAACAGTGCGGATGCTAAAGCTGAATCTGTGGTGATAACGTTCGGAACCACACTCGAAGGCGGGCTTACCAAAGACCGCATCACGGAAGTTGGCAGTTGTTTGGCTGACCGACTTACAGTCAAGAACAATGGCCAGTATTTTGGAGAAGACGATTGGAATAGACTTAAAGAGATCGCGAAAGGTAACCCCGATGAATCTAAAATTGGCGCATTTGGTGTCGGGTTTTATTCGGTTTTTGAGTTGACGGATGAACCGTTGGTACACTCAGGAGAAACCGTAATGTCGTTTTATTATTCAGGAGATCAGCTGTGTTATCGAAGGGACAAAATAGAAGATAGTAATAAATGGACGGTTATCGACTTGCCATATAGAGAACCGAAGCCTTTACCGACTTTGTCACAGTTTATTGCGTTCCTGACACAAAGTTTCGCTCTGGTGCCACTTCAATCAATAGATTTGATTGTCGACGAAATTACATTACTATCGTTGAAAAAAACCATCTCGCCGAATGTGGATCTTCCTTTACCGAAAAGCATATCATACTACTCGCCAGATCGAACTCTACGGCTCAAATCATGGTCATCTGAACCCTTCCAAATCTCTATCTCATACATGAATGTTACGCAAATAAGCGAGAAGATCACCAACAACAGTCTTTTGAATCTCGGGTATAGAGCATTCTCTGCTCTTGTCCCATCTTCCAAAGATCCGGCCGAAACTACAACCGTTATTGCATTTTTACGAAAAGTTACAGGAAAGTTGGATGTCAATGTATCTTCGAGTTTTGCGAGAAAAATGAAGGACACAGTTATGAAACCACCGCCGAAGGAAGCTATTATAGCTATGCTTATTGAGAGCAAAGATGAAAAGGAAATGTCTGAAATGAAACCGCCACTTTCCGATTATATTTTCCCGAAGGAATTGAATGACGCTAAGATCTTTATTGGGTTCCCAACAAAACAATCAACTTCGTTTAGATCGCATATTGCAATCAACCAGCTGATCCCGACCATGGAACGAACAGCTGTCGATATGTCAAATGCGTATGTGAAGGATTGGAACAAGCAGATTTTAATTATGGCTGGTGTTTTGTGTCGAACTGTTTTTGAGCATGAGTTGAATACCTTGAAAACTCTGGGAACCGGAAATAAAATGCTTGACGATGCTAGTTACTTAATGTCAAGGTTTGATTTTCAGAAGTCAGCTCCAGATGCGTCTGTTGGACAGTTTATTGCGTATGGTTTCTGGAAAGCCGCTCCTTCAGTACCGTTACCTTCGCAGAAAGGTATTCTGCCGTCGACAGATGTTAGATTGGCCAATGATGCAGATTTCATAGAAGAGTTACCTATTGTCCCTCAGAGAGTTATTGATGCTGCCGAGCCGTTTTTGAAAACAGCAGTTGACCTTGGATATTTGAGAAAAGTGTCTGCTGCTGACATTGCCAATGAATTACAGAAGAGTACACTTACTACAGAACGATTTTCTAAGGTGATATCATGGTGTGTGAAGACATTAAGAACTGGAGGGTTTGAAAATCTCAGTGAACTTAGGAATATTCTCAATGCAGCCATAGTTTTGAATGGTACTAATAAAGATGGTTCAGAAAAATTGGTAGTCTTGGGACAAATCACAAACTATCAATCGATCTATGATGTTCCAGAAGAATATCCTGTCCCCACGACCTGTTTGCCACATTCTTTGGTAAAACTACAAAATACAGGAGATCTTGAAGCTCTGGGGTGGAAACCTTTGAGCTTGATCAACTGGCTCAGATATGCTGTGGAAAATAAAAATATGATTCCAATGGAGCAGAACATGTTTTTGAACTCTGAGTTTGCTGAGGACGTGCTAGGAAGGCTTAGTCGATATTGGTTTTCTTTTCAGTCTAGTGAACACGCTGCAATAAGGAAACTTTTATCAGGCACCGAGTGTATTCCTACTCAAAAAGGAATGAAACTTCCTTCTGAAGCATATTTGGAACCAATACAACTTTTTCCCAATCTACCGGTAAAAACAAATGGATTGGTTGCGTCAAAACAGTTTTTGGTTGGCCTTGGAGTGAGAGAATCAGTTGATGTTAATTTTGTGCTTGAACGAATTAATACGCCTGATCCTGGTATGAAATGGTCAACTCTGGATGTTGTCAAATATCTTGTTAATGTGCAAAAAACGTTGAAATCTAGCGATTGGGCAACTCTTAAGGAAAGTCCATTTTTTGAAGGTGTGGATGGAAAATCTTACAAAGCGTCACAGCTTTATGCACCGGATCCTGATTTGGTGAAAGTTGGCCTTCCATGTTTGAAATGGGATTACTGGAATGACGACACACCAGAAGCTCAATTTATATACAATATTGGTCTTATTCACCACCCAGACATACACACAATTCTTGACCACGCAAACGATCCTTACTACGAAAAGGGAGCAAGTGAAAAGCAAGATGCTGCTTTGAAATATTACCTCAAGAATTTCGAAAGGAACAAGTATAAAGGGGCAGAAGCGTATAGAACAAGCTCTAAATGTATACCTTGCATCAAAGATGGAATCAAGATCAAATGTAAACCGAGTGAGTGTTTCTTGGATAGTAAAACCGGGTTATTTTTGTTGCCAGTAGTGGACGAATCTGTTTCTAGAGATGCTTACAAATTTGGTATCCAGAAACAACCCCCTATTGGGATTCTTGTTCAGCTTCTTATTGCCACACCTCCAACAGATTTACAAGATGCCAATGCCAAATTTTCTTATCTTTCGGAGCTTTCTGGATCTCTACTCAAGGCTGACAGAAACAAGTTGAAAGCATCTAGGTTTATCCCTGTGAAGAAAAATTCGACTGTAGTCCATGCACTTCCATCGGAAGTTTTCTTTGCAGGGAGGAATTCACACAGTGAAAAGGACATGTCTTTCTATAATGATTTTTTCGATTTTATTGACTTTTCTGCCGGAGCGCGGCCATTTTTGATGATGGTTGGTGTTAGAGAAGAACCAAGTATTACAGAGATTGCAAGGATCTTGATTGATGAGCCAGAATCAATGTACAAACTTGCAGCATCGGATAAACGGTATTTGGGGCTTTTAAGGAAGATTGCTGAGGAATGGAAGACCTTGTCAAATGATTTTGCGTTGGTTTCGAGAATGCGAAGTGCTAAATTTTTACTCGGAGTCAAATATGAAAGAAATTCAGATACTCAGGAAGAGGGTGAAGCAGAAAAATGGACTTATCAACTTGCTTCTGTGAACGAGGTTATATTAAGCGATAACGTGGTTTATTTCAACATCTTCAAATACAATATATTGACACCTCCACCAGATGATAGGCTGGAAGCATTTTACGGAGTAAGTATTCTACTTTTGTTTTGCACTAAAAGAGTGTTGTTTTACTTTGATACTAACTGAATTATTACGTTTTATAGATGCTAGGATGTCGAAGTCTCAGAAGTATTGTTGAAGAAACTCAGACTATTGGAAAATTGCAAAGTAATCAACAAACAAGTGAAGAAATTAAAAAGAAACTGGTTGAAAGATGTTTTTTGTACTTGCAAAGCACTAGAGATAGAGCAAGATCAAACGCATTGAAAAATTTAGAAACTTTAGAAGTCAGATCCGTGTCCAATATTGTGATTGAGAGGAGAATTAAATTTTCATACTGGAGCGCATCTGAGCCGGTTAAGGAGAATATTTCAGCCTGTCTGAGTCAAATAGATAGTTCAGGGAAAAGAATTGCGCATCCTGTATTATTTATTGTCCCGCATATACTGGACTGGTTTGATGTGAGTCAAGCCGTTATAGGGTTATTGTTGGAAAAACCTAGTCCCGATTCGAGTATTGTGTTAGAAACGCTGCTTACATCAAACCTGAAAAAGTTGCAAAGGAAGGGATACAATGTGAATAGAATTTTGAGGAAAATGGAAAAAGAGCAGGAAGAAGAGGATAAAGCAAAACAAGAAGAGCTGATGAGACAGCGGGAGGCTACGAAGGCACTGATCAAGTCGCAACAGGAACAGAAGCTGGAAGCAGAGAAGAGACTGGCATTAGCTGGCAATAATCAAGCACTACAGAAAAATACCAGCTCACCACCTCCTCCGTATTCGAATCCCAACGGGAACAGAGCTTTGTCTGACGCCAAACAGCCCAATCCACAAACACCTCCACCCAGACCTTCTAATCCTCCTCCATCGTTATCTGGATTACCTTCAAATAGAATAGGTGAAAGACCCAAAAGTTTCTTCAATCGGTTTTTCAAGCCCGCTGTATCTGGTGGTATGAACAGTAATGGCATTAACAGTAATGGTCAGCGAACACTTCCCCCACCATCAGGGGGGTCCAGTTCGTCATACAATCTTCCGCAACCGGTATCAAACATAGACGATCCGAGCTCAGTTCTTCGATCCGGGATTGAAAAAACGCGACCTTACAACGAAGCTGTTACAGCCGCACCATCACGGCCCGAAGTCCCAGCGCCTCCATCTAATTTAGGCTGCAACGCTGATTTAGCACGGCAGTTGGTTTTAACGACGCGATTAGACGGTGGGCCACCTATCTATGTTGCAGAGGGAGAAGCAGTCACGCAAGAGGTTTTGGACAGCTGTGCTGAGTTTAAGCGAGTTTTGTTTGGTCTTGCTACGCAGGTGTTTGAGGTTGGATGGAACAGTGTGCATGTGTATATTGATTCTCGGACGAAGGTTATTGCGTTTAATGCGAACGGATCGTTGTTTTTTAATTTGGCGTACTTTAAGATGAAGCGGGAGGTGGGGGCTTGGGAGTATTGGTTTACGGTGATGGCACATGAGCTGGCGCACAATTTGGCGCATGGCCATGGAGAGGCGCATTCGTATTGGACGGAGAGTTATATTCAGAGTTATTTGAGAAGGTTTAGTGAGGTTAAGAAAGATTGATTGTGAGTTGGATGGATGGAGGTAACTTGGTGATTGAGGGATGGAAGGCATGAATATTGGGTTAATTTTAGTAGGGGAGTTTATAAAATCTAATGTAATCAGGTTTATATGCCCATCTATTTGATTATTGCGTTGCTATACAAGTACATTTGTAACAGGGATAATGCGATAACTACCAATGGCGTTTCAGATATTGTTATGAGCTCAAGTGTTTACATTTGTAATACAAGTTATATTATTGATTATTTTACTACTATTTCAGTCTGTTTGAATGTGTGAAAATTGCTGACCTTTCGTGAACTTTTGATTAGAGAGGTTAAGTACTGTAGATGGTTGTAGTTCGCGATCTATGTTTTCTCGTACTGCGTTTGTTGGTAACTTGATATAATTCAACAAATCACTTTCTTTGGTTTATTAATTGAAAAAAATTAATTTTTATACCGTACATAACGAAAGTGTGTATTTGGTTAGATTCGTGAAAAGATGGCTATATGTGGAAGTGTACTGTACGTTTATTACTGTAAGAAGTTAAGAGCCTGGATTGTGAGATAGACACTCTTAACGTGGTTGATTATTATAGTTTGTTCATTATTATTATCGTGTCATACTGTATAAATCTTGTTGGATTGTTATTTACTGTAGAAAAGCATGAAGAACTGAACGTTGAGCTGAGATTATGATGCTATCTTAAGTCCAGTATATTTGCAATTCCATGTTATAAAAGGAGTGAATCCATGATATCCTTACTTTCGGCTCAGACGCAGGTCTTCCTATGTTATAACAAACACAACAACAACGGCCCGAGAAACAATCTCTCCGGTACATGATGAACGAAATTACCAAATTAGCCAGCAGCTTCAAAACCTCAGACACACGTCACACACATCATTTCCGTTTCTAATAACCACCAATCCACACATGACGGACCAATTGATTACAACTTACATATTCCATTTTGTTCCATCCATACAAATTTGTTATACCGGTAACCCCGTAAATATTACAGTAATATGTGATTTTTAATCCATACAGCTGCCGTTACATTACGGTTTTACTTCCCAAAACCATACCATTGTGGTCTATAAATTTATGTTACCTGTATGTCACGTACAGTAGTAAAATATATCTCATGGCGGTGTCATCTAGTTCCAGGTGACAAAGACGGAGAATGCGCACATGCTCACAATCTATACCGAAGAACAAGTAAAACATTTGTCCATTCCTTCTGAATCTTTAGAAAAATCAACCAAACAAATTAACAAACGAATATTAACAATAACAATAACACGAACAATCTGTGTAAACATAACGTTAAATTCCACCATCTCTAGAAAGCACGCGGCTCTACTAAAAAAAAAGGCTTTGATAAAGAAAGATTAACCTCGCGAGTCCATACCAAATTACGTTAGCGTTGTTGCACTCACGATGCTTTTAATCTGTGTCCCAAGTCAAAAAATATTTTTTTATTTTTAATCTTCTCTCTCTCTTTCTTCCTCCCTCCCCCATGTTTACTACTACTACTACTACTACTGTAAGTAAGGTACGTACACAGTACTAAACACGTTAGAACAAAACAAAAAAAGGAGGAGAGATTAAGGTTCTGTCCAATAGCAGCAATTGTATTTGTAATACGTTTACTCAGCCAATCAGCACAAAGGTATTTGTAATGCTCAAATCTGAGTCTAGAAAAGCTGGATTACAATTAGGAATGATGTGATTGGTTGAAAGGAAAATAAAGGTGGGGATAAGGGTCTTTTATTATTATTATTACTACTACCATCACATTGCTTTGGTGTCTAGATCGGGTCTTTTTTTTTATTTTTATTTTTATTTCTATTTCCCTGAGTTACTGTGAGAGTGTAAGGGCATTTCATATATGAATTGAGCGATTGGTTGGAACGGCTCTGGAGTTCTCCTTGAACGGCTCTTTTTTTTGATGGTGGCAATGGTAATGGTAGTGGAAGGTTGGTTGGTTGGTTGGTTGGTTGGCTGTGTATTGTAAAGCACCGGGCTGTTTGTTATCTGAAAGTTGATAGGAATAGGAGTTGTATGTGTATGTGTATGTCTGTGGGTTTCTTTTTTTTTCTCTTTCTGTTTGTAGGTTGGGAGGAATGGGCAAATTTGGACAAAAAGTCTGGAACTTTTTGACTTCTGTTTTTGGCTTTTTTTGTTTGGTTTCATTTCAATTCGTAGAAGGAAGGACTCTACGGTGTGTGTCTACGTTGATGGAAGAAAATCAAGTCAATTTCATCATTAATGAAGAGACTGAACAACAAGAATGAAGGTGGTGGTGGTGGTGGTGATAATAATGAAAAAATGAAAATAACAATGAAAATGTAGAGGAATCGGCTTTGTGTTGCTATTGTTGGTGCTACTTACTCGTTCTCCTCACATTTGGATTCATTTCAATTGGCCAGTGCCGTTTACGAGTTGATTCTGGCAGGATTTCAAAACTATTCTATTTGCTGCTACTCATAATCAAAGAGTGCAAATGTGCTTGAGTCGTCTATTTAGTACATGTGTATGCCATTATTGTTGTTAATTTATGCTGTTTATTTTATTCTGTATGAATACGTGAGATATATTATAACCTGTATTTATTATGTGTGTACCTACGAGGGTAGGTAACTTTATTTATTTTTGTATATATATACCGTAGTAATATTATAAAATTTGTTTGCCCTGTCTGTCTGACTATATAAATCTCTGGAATCTTCCTCTCTTTTTTTTTTGTTCATTTTATAAAAAATTTCCTCCCTTTTACATTCAACAATATTCAAAATATATTAATATCTTATCATTTGATATCACTAGCTGTATCATCATATTCATAATCCCAATTGCAACCACGACCACAACCACATTAACCAACATCAGCAACATAGCAACTCCCATATTCTAACTTGAAATTAACCGAATTTGGATTATTCATTCTTACTTCGAACACAACTGACACCCAATTTTAAAACCTCAACCTTCATACTCATACTCATACTCATACACACAAAATGGTCTTAGTAACTATCAAAAATTCATTATTCGGCGGAAACGCAAAAGACGACGAACGACGCGCTCTGCTACCAACTTTCAACTCATACGAAACTGTAGTAAACAAAGACAGCTCAGATCGTGTAGACTCTCACTCAATATCATCATCTAATTCTTTATCATTAACCTCCTCAAACACCACCTCCTCATCTTCAGCTAATAACTCCCTAGTCAACCCCCGTGTCATGTCCGATATCATTATTGGTCTATCTGACGGTCTTACAGTCCCATTCGCCCTCACTGCCGGTCTCAGTAGTCTCGGGAACTCAAAATTAGTCATTACTGGTGGTCTTGCTGAGCTTGTCTCCGGCGCCATTTCTATGGGCCTTGGTGGCTACTTGGCCGCAAAATCAGAATCTGAATATTATGACCATCAAGTTGACAAGGAACGACTACTATTTAAAAACGCCCCAGAGCAAAGCGCGTCTGAGGTGGAAGGCATTCTCACAGAATTCAATTTGTCCCCAGAAACAATTAAATCTTTTGTCAAAGATATGGAAAAATCTCCAAGTGATATGATTGACTTTGTCATTAGATTCGGTAAAGGTTTAGAAGAACCCGCCGATGGTCGTCAATTCACTTCTGCAATGACTATTGGTATTTCATACTTTTTGGGTGGATTTGTTCCTTTGATTCCTTACTTTTTCACTACAACTGTACAACAAGGACTGATTATATCCGCAATTGTCATGGGTATTACCTTGTTTATTTTTGGAATTGTGAAAACTAGAGTGTCTCTGGGAAGTGACTGTTCCAACTCAAAAGTGTTTATCAATGGTCTACAAATGCTATTGACTGGTGGTCTAGCTGCTGGTGCCGCATGGGGACTAGTTCGTGCTATTGAATGATTTCAATATTGAAATTCCTCTCTTGTTTTTTTTGGCATTACTTGTTTATGGGCATTATTTTTATTTATTGTTGAAGTTTTCTTTCTAAATCTTTTCCACGTTTATTGCTTTCACTCATTTGAAAACGAAATAAAAGAAAAATGAACTAAGAGTGGCTAAAGTAAAAAAAGCAAAATTCAGATGTTGAAGATGAAGATGAAAATGAAGGCGACAACTATCTTTCAATGGCTTCATTTTCATGCCTTGAAGGATGATCTTGTTTGTTGTCTTAAAATTTTTTTCCTTTATTATATTATCTGAACTGTGATTGGTGGAAAATGAAGAATTTAAACTCGAGTCTGATTGAGAAATGATTCTCTCAGGGTGTTTATATTTTCACTTTAATCTATAGGGCTCTTTTATTATATTTATACACTTTATCTAATGAATTGAATTGAACCAAAATTTAATATTTTTACGTGTTTACGTTTGTTTGAGAGTAAAACGTGTATTTTTGTCGGGTTTTGAAGAGTGTGTATTGTGTGTATACACTACGTACCGTGGTTAGTTTAGTGTTGGGAGATTTGGGAGTTGAACATACTGTACAGTAATAGAAATTATGGTAATAAATATTACAAATCTGCATAAGGAAATTTACTTAATTGGATCAAACCACATACAGATTTTATTTGCATATTGAACTGTAATATCAGGGGCGAAATGTATGGTGAAGTCAGGCTTTTTATAACGACACATTTATCGGGATAGATTTAAAAGATAGAATAATTAATAGCGAAATTGTTCCAAGTCAAAAATCCTATGCCAAAACACAAATGTATTAATGGTGTACATGTATTGAGTGTTCACAATTGAACACCATCGTCAGGTCCTAATGCCAAGTGTCCAGCAATCCTAACTGGCAGGCCCCTAGAAAGACGCGAAGCGACACATCTTAACCCATTGCTTGAGCGCCTATGTAAAAGGTCTCGTTTAATTGTGCATAGACTAATACAGGACATGGACAAGGCGTTGCTTTGGAAAATGGGAGAGACGGTGTATGAAGAGGTGTGTAAAGAGGTGTGTAGGAAGGTATGTAGGAAGGTATTGGAAAAGTGGTTGGGTGAAGAATGGATTGGGAAAGGGGGTTTGGGAAGGAAATGGGGATGGTTTGTGGGTTTATCGCTACAAAATATTTTTATACAGAAATACAAAATGCAGATGGATTCGTGGTACGGTGTAATCAATATTTACAAAATTCTATATATATGTCATACAATTCAATTATAAAAAAGTGTTCAAGCTGGTACTCAAAATCGTTCATAATAGTATCACCAAACTTGCCCACAGATCTTCGAAAAACTTTTAAAACCTGGGACAATGTGTAAAAAATGGGTGCAATATTTGGTCACATTGTGGCTACGGTCCTGGACCAAACAGATTTGGTAGCTACACAATGTGGATGCACCCCATAAGTGGGATGTTAATTTGTTAATTTGTTGTGGTTTATCTGTTTAGGTGGTCAACTATGGTTGAGTTGATAATGTTTTGGAATCGTGGAATGGGATTTGGAAATGACATAAGGTGGATTGCAAATACAAATGATTTTATAAAGATATTGATATGAAAGATTACCTTTGGTAGAGATGTATCAGGAAAAACTACAAAACTATGACATTGTGTATTTGAAAAAGCTGTTACTACTTTGTTTAGAAGCCAAAGGAAAAGGTGCAAAAGTGGCTGTATAAATGTTACTTCAACAAGCATCAATTGTATCCAGAACATTTCTGTGTCCAGTTTTTCCAGCCTTTCATGGGCAAAAATGGGGTGATAGGCCTGTTCTAAAATCAGTACCAAAGACCAGGCAACAGATTTAGATTGTGTAAGTATACGAAAGGCTGGATACAGACTGCAGGAAGTTCGTAAGGTCTGGATATGTTTAGAATTCATTGTGAAATGGGAAAGGTTACTGTTGCTAGTTAAGCGGTGAAAAGTGTTTGTGCTTTGAGATGTTTGAAGCTGTGGTTTAGTGGTACTTGATATGTTAGTTTTTATTGAAATAGAGTGATCAGACTGTTGGATTGTGTCAAAAATTTGGATGTACTTTGTTCAGTTTATTGATAAAATAATTTAGTAGCTTAACTTAAGTACAGTAATTTCCTCTCCTTTGGCAAAGTGAAACGTTGGCAAGTAGACAAACTGTACGAATTCTTTTCTTGCTATGATTACTGACGCTGTAGATATCAGATTTACTACCTTTGAGGATTTTTGAAAAATGTATGAAATTGTTTTGGTAGAGTTTTGATCACTTGAACAGTACGCTGACTGCAAATTTTACTGTAATAAGGAACGTTAAACAACTTTTCTTTGAACACTTTGGTTCAATTTTTAGCATACAATGGCTAGTTTCTACTTGAAAAATGATTTATTCAACGAAATAACTTACTGTAGATGCATCATTACCATTTACAATATCACTATAGACTGATGGATTGTTACGTAAATCATAGTCTAGTTTATATTAACATTTTGTTGTCAAGCTGCTTTTCGCGCTGTACGCAGGATGTAAAGGGGTAGGGTATTATAAAAGTCAGTTTTTCGGTATCCTTTAGAAAGTCACAAATTGCATATGTTTTTATAGTTGTTCATGAGTTAATGAAAGTCAATATCTACACCTTTTGTTTACTGATATCGTAGTATGTAAGATTTTATCAATCAAAAAACGTATCAGTTGCAGCGTTGAGAAGGTAACAATTTAAAATCTGGATATAGCTTTAAACCGTTTTGACTAATACACACATGATTGCAAAAATATAGTAGTATATAGAGGGCAAATGGAAATTGCAGATGGGCCGATAGTGTGCACAAAAAGTCCGTGATTTATCGATATATTAAACGCGAAATACACACATTTGGGGGAAAAGACTTACCAAAATTTGTGGATAGCTGAATACATGACTGGTTGGATATATTTTGAGGAATAAAATGCTGGTTGTGAACGCCATGAGATTTTTAGATCTAAATGGTGTTCTTGATGACATATAATGGAATTTCTTTAGATTTCTCAAATAACAGTATTACTGTAAATGAAATTGTCTTTGCAGAAGTTTTATAAAATGAATATCAAAAGTCGTTTTTTTGTATATAATTATTAAAGAAAATAAATATTTTTGTGTTCAAACGATCTATGCTTTGATTTTATCAACGGTTATGACCTTTTTTTATATTCATAATGAAAAGAGTTTTTGGTACAATACCGAATTGTTTACTACACAGACTGCAAAATGATAACACCGAAAAGCATTAAAAGAATTCAAAAAAATTGGCAAAAGGCTTTTCAAGTATTCGTTAAAAAAAAGCGATCAATGGTTTTGGACAGGTCCTACCGACAAACACAAGTAAGCGGCAGATACATATAATTATAGCAAGATGAAAATTTGAAAAGAATCTGATGGAAGGTAACTGTAGAATCACAATAAACCTTACAAGAACTATAGCAGTAATAAATAACTGAATAGTTGATATACTATTAATAACGTTCAAATTTTAGAAGTAAATTCTTATGGATCAACCAAAAAAGATTTTCAGTTTGTTTGATATCACTATTTGGTAAATTTTCTGCCAGAATACGCAATCAAATCATAAACATCCTACAGACCTCATTGATTAGCACTTTTCAAACATTTGTTTTACTCTATACCACTACCTTTTAATATAACTGCTCCAGCTTAAAAGACTTTTACTAGTCTTTTCATAAAATGATCCAAGTTATTTATGAAATATGGAAAAAAGTATCACAGTTATTGTAAAACGATAAGTATGTTTTGGTTTTATTACTTGAATTGAAATTTTGTTCTTGATGTGTGTGTGGGCTGTATATTAAGTGACGGGAAATAAATATTACAAGTTGTATGATTTTTGGCTAAGATAAATGTACGTATGTATGTATAAAGAGTTCTTGAAAATCACATCCTGAAAACCAGGGAAATAATCCACCAGACCATGACGGTGATACGCATATATTTCTAACACGTCAAAAGGTACAAAAAAGTGTTTAAACTTTTTTGGCTCTTGCAAACGTGAGCGCTTTAAAGCCATTATCAATTTTGTATATCAACTAGCTTAGAGCTCAATATGGCCATAAGTCTTTAGTGTATTACTTTGTGATATAATGACGTTCTAAGCGTGACAGGTTATGTAAAACAATATTCCAGTGGACCCCAGTTTTTCTGTGGCTATATCATTGAACTAGCAATTAGCAAATTAATAAACTACTCTACGTTAAATCAAATATACACTCTATCTATTAAAATACAATCTAAAACCAGCTACACATTATAAAATTCTTAACATGCTTTTCAAATTTAATAAAATAATCAATGTGTAGTACTTGGCCCACCAGAAAAATTTGGTTTTCAAGTTTGTCGCATACAAAAGACAATTGGAGACATCATCCTCTCTATAAAGAGCCGCAACTACGATAAAACAGTTCAGTAGATTTTATTTCTTGTGGTGCCAGGATGGTAGGCTGGGTATAAAGTCACTTAAATAATGGTTGTTTGATTGCATGGTTGCATGGTTGTATGGTTGTATGGTCTTACTTCTTCCAAAATGAATTGGTTGTGCCAGAGAAGCCGATCGTTTTGTTGCAGCATCCATGTGGTGAGCAGAGGCCACTTTGTTTCACAAAAATTGCTTTAGGATATCCCTTATTTTTATTCAAAAAGGTGTTTCACAGTCGGATATCTTGGGGTAATATATGCAGTGACACTTTTACGTTGGTATTTTACATGTCTGACATCGCAGAATATGGAGACCAAATTATAACAAACTATGGTTTTTCCCATCAAAACTTTCGCAATGACTTTGTGCGATATTTGAGTGAACTGCATATTCCACAAATCCTTCCAGATCCGAAAAGATTCACCGTCTTTTAAATAAATTTTTTCCTCTCTCTCAAATTGGGAATTCTAGGACTTAAATTTTGCAAATAGGTCTTTAGATATCCAACTAAAAAAGTTTGAAACTAGGCATCGTGTTGCCTTCAACAAGAGTTTGAAGTACTTTTAAGCCTTCAATATGTATTTCAATCATCCTCAGATTAATATATATCTATGATTCGGAGGCACACAAGTTGTAGGGGGTCAAAATACAAATATTTTTCATTTTTCTTGGTTATAAAAAGTTCCCCAATCAATACAAATAAGGCCAGCTTTTTAAATGTAAAGGTAATTGGGCGTCAGATATCAGTGATACAAATATAGAATAAAAGTGTTGAAGTTGTTGTTTTCTTGGAGTCAAAGACCAGAGATACAAATTTAGAATAAAAGTGTTGAAGTCGTTGTTTTCTTGTGGGAGGTTGCTTTGCCAAAGTACTAGTGTTTTGTGATACACTTCGTACAATTGTTCAACTTTGGGAAGACTAGTATTTCCTTATAAGAAGACCTAAGTAAATAGCATGCGGCAATTTAGCCTAATAGCTCTCAGATGTTCTCGGTGAGTTTCAAGCGGATACATTGGCGATAATTCTGGCACTGCCCGACAGATAAAAGTACACTTAATTATACAAAAAAAATTATCACACCATTTCACCTAAATACTTTACCAACCCGGCCTTTTAAAGATGTTGCAAATTTATCTAGTGCCATCATGTAAAAGATAAATCAACAATTTTCATATAACATCTAACATCACAAAATGTTACTGATCATTTTATACGTGCAGTCCCTTCCAAAAATTACATTGCTCTTCCTAAAAAACAACGTATAATATTGTATCGATAGACCTTTATATGGTAAATCAAAGATCAATTGTGGCACGTGAAAATTTTAAATCTGCTTTATTAGTTGGGTGTTGAAAAAGCCAGTGGTTGAAAAAAACTACTTTTGAACTTTTACAATTGTAGCTCTAAAATTGTGAGAGATTTGGAGAATATGAAATATCGAAGAGCGGCGTTTGACATGATGATAGGTTGTTTGTTATCCTGAGATTAAGAGCTTCTTGTTGAAAACAAAACTATCGTATATTATTGAACCTTGTAAACAATGTTGAAATAGATTGCAAAAGTAATATTAGCAGACTTTTTTGTCCAAAATCTAGCTACATTTTTCAAATTACAGATGTTCTAAATGGGAAGCTTTGCTTAGCTATAATTTCTAGAGTGTCGATTGTTCACACACTTTGCATTGAGGATTTACTGTACAGTGGATGACATTGTAGTTTTATTTGGTATTAGATTTTATTTCCCTGCAACTGTTTGACTTGGACCAGCTTAAGAATATCAGAATTGATTTATTTTGGATTTCCGATTAAACAAATGTCCAAAGAATACAGTGCAAGCTCATACATACTTCTCGGTTTCTTATCATAAAGCAGTCAAGAGTTGCAATTGTGATGATAGTCCTGGCTGGTCCTATCCACACAAGCAAGTACAATAATGTCACCTAAATTCAAATCTTTGGTAATACAAAATAGATAATAATGTATACTGTTCAGTATACGGCAATATATTTTTAGCTAGAATAAGTTTAGCTTGAAAAGCTCGGACTGGCGTAAAATTCCAGATTGCCCATAAGATCTGATAGAGGCCGGAGTACAATATGCTAGAGAATGCGTGCCAGATGATGATCTAGCAAAGAATGCTGTTTTTTACAAGTTATAGCTTACTCTTTGGAACTAGCTGAAAAGGAAAGCTGCTTTACAATTCAATCCAGCTCCTCAATACGCATTTTGTGTTGACCTTCTATAATATATAACCTCGGTACTCTGATGAAGCATCCACGCAACGAGTAAAAATAAATGGATTACTACATAAAATCATGTACAGCACGTACAGGTAGGTAAGGTATACAGATGAAAATCACTTCAACTGTGTCCCGAAACTAATTTGAACAAAATTCACCTTTGTAGATTATTCGATGTTACAATATTATCTGCGACACACTGTGAGTTTTTATAGCTTAGCTCCAACTGATATATTGCCTAGTCTGGGTAATAATAGTGAAACGTTTTGACCAAACTCGAGCGGCGGATATTCCCCAATGCTGATGATCTTTGTTTCTGCCTTCCACTTTTGTCTTGCATCTTCACGGTGCTCTGCTCTGCTCTGCCCTGCTCTGCCCTGCTCTGTACGTTACGTGCTTTACCGATGCTTAGATCTCAGTTTATGGCCTTACGTACGTACGCAAATCTTGTCAGCAGAGGTGGTGTGGATTAGACTTCAGGCCGGTATGGTAGTTATGTATATATTCGTTGGTAGTGTACGCTTACCTTATTACTTTACAAACTGGAACTGGCACTGCTAACCACTCTCTTTGTAGCGGGGTCGTGGCTGAGAGGAAATTTCGTGCTCCGAAGAGATCTGGCCCAAAATAAAAATGAAAGTAAAAAACTGTAGCAACAGACTGAGCTTTTTGCCACTGACTGGAAAAATTACCCGATCACAGAACTGGACTGGCTCTTACTGTATACGATGGTATAGAAACGGAGATGAGAGTTTGTTAAGTATACGTACTGTAGGCTATGTGCGAGGAGATGTCATGTAAATTTAACCGAGATGCCGCCAGCCAGCTGAGGCTAATTATCCACCGCCATTCACTCTTCCCAAAGTTTTTTCTCTTTCTATTCAAAACTTTGTACATACAATGAAAAGTTCATTGAAAGAACTCAATTTGGCTTGAAGAAAACTTGCTCTTTAGACAATTCAATTATTACACTTTTTAAGTTTTGTGTACTTTCTTCCTTTTCCTTCCCAGCGGCTACCGCTGCTAAGTCCGAAACAAAAACCTTATCCGGACTTGCCCAAACCGGAAATTAATACAGCTGTAAGTCAAGAAGGATACGGACAGCTTTTTTCTTTCTTTTTGCCTAAACTAGCGATCTTTGCTGACCCGTCAAGTCCAGCATACTGTACGTACAGTACTAGTACGGTGTAAATATACAGTATGTGTATATACATGTGCACTATTCCAGCTTAAACATGCTTAAAATACCAAATTGGGTAATCGCTGCGCACCGCTGCGCTGGGTCGGGTCGGGGACTTTGGAGGGTACTGATGGGAAGTGTAACGGCTAGTGTTATCCAAATCGTTAAAGATAAAAGAATCAGTAAGGCAAGTAAACTTGGCTCGGTAAATACCGTCATGATAATATTTACTAGTATGATTTTTTTTTTTTTTATTTATTT